>JAULBM010172362.1:0-17841 GCA_032357055.1 Geukensia granosissima
TCTCATACTTGACTATTTGTCGGCATCGCAGATCGAACTTTTGAAGTACGGTTGTTGGAGTTCCTGTCAATATTATAATTCCATGGTATAATATACTTGTATTATGAAATTGTATTTTTCTAACGGATCAGTGCTCACTCCCTCTTTGTACGTTCATTATTTTGATGTAGCCCTCCTGTGGTTCCTTATTTAGCAATAAAATATCAATAAACGGAATATTGTTAATGAATTTTCAAAGAATTTTATCACATTTTGAACTTTACTTCAAAGATTCTTTTAAACCAATAGTTAGCTAATTACTAAATAAACACACCACAAATTCCCACTTGGCCAACAAATAAATCCCACATACCAATAATATATCTTATCTGAATATATATGATAGCTAAGTGTGAGGACACCGAACGTAAAGGGAATGGGTATTTCAATTCCAGGGTCAATTTCTAATATTTGGCTTATATTTGTAAAAACTGACGAATATGAATTAAAAACTGGTCTAAAATTCTATTAAAAGAATAAAGCAATTAAAGGGAGATAAGTCAAATGATTCTGTGAATGATGCGTAAATCTTGCATCTACTTTGAGTTATGTATACAATAGAAAGAGTAGTATAGGGCTAGTCATTACTTAATTGTGATGAAACTTGAAGAAACTTATAACTTATAACTTGTGTTTTTATGCGCAAATCTAACGTTGAAATTATATTTAGAATTATTTTCACTTTAAAATAACTTTTCTTTTAATGCTGAATACTAGACTATTGAATTATATTATGATTCATTAAAATTACCTTCAGAAAAGTTTAGCACCTTGAATTCAAATTTACACAACTGGTTTTGACATGACAATGTTTATCATTTTGTTTAGCGTCTGAAAATCTTGAATTTAAATAAATTTTTTATTTATTGTGTAAATATGTTAGAATGACTACTATACTGAATATGTTATGTATGTATCGTATAATTTATACCAGGTTGCTCTTGAAATAAATGAATATCTGTCTATCTTTCTATCTATGTAAAAACATAAATGCTCAAGGTTTAAATAAGCTAACCTAAATATTTATACACCAAAAATGTTTATAAATGCTGATTTTATGCATCATGCTCATCTTCCTACATTTTGTGCATTTTTCCACAAGAGGGACCTCTGCAACCAAACACAATCTTTACTGAACGTTTGTACATATGTTTCTTCTTTCATTTGCGATTTGTTTTGTTTCGGTTGCCATGTTCCTTCACATCAAATTCGATAAATAATGTTTAATTTGTGAAGATTGATGAAAACAGCCATCCATTTTCTTTTCATGCTGTGTGATATTAAAACTGACTTAAGTTTATTTAATCTAGGTTAACAACCACTTCTATCGAAATATTTCAAAATGTCGCAGGTGAAACGTTAGAGCTAGGAAGGTGCCTTTTGAATTGGTTTTCGAGGTGACCAATGTGAACATTCGTATCTTTTTATTATTTTGGACGAATATTGTACGTGCCACTGTTAACATCAATTTAGTGTCAGTAATTCTTTGAACATTCTCAATTTAAGATGTGTAATTGATTTCCTATTTATATACATCACATTTCAATAGATATTTACAATTATATAATACCATACCTTGTGTATTGTACCGTCGTAGTGATATATCTTCTTTACTTTAACAAAAGAAATGATCCTCCAATCTGTTACCAACAATTGATTAGAAATTATAAGAAATATAAAAATTGCACAATGAGAAAGAAAATAAATATAATCTTTATTTAAACCTGAATGTCCGCTTATTTTCTAGGCACCTATAACAAATTGTAAAGCTAATTATAAGTAAAATACTGTAAATTGGCTGCTAAATCTGGTCCCTTGTACTGACATGTTTATTAACATAATTTGGTACCTTTTCTCTTTAGTCTTTCTTGGCAATGTTTTAATGAAATTTTCATTGTTACATGAAATCTCTTGTTTCGTGTATACCATGACGGCGAGGTTTTATACCCAGTTGGTTTGCTCCTAGTTCGTCTACTGTGATGCCTACTAACTTTGGAAAAAATGTCTTGTTTTTCTTTGTTGTTTTTTTAAGAGTATAAGAAAAGAAAAGCTTTAATTTATTATGAAGTTTAAATATTTTTGGTCTTGTGGTGGTTTTGGAAGAAGATCTGGGATTGGTCAAAAAGTAGACGAAGAGGAAGAAGACCAACTAGCTGGGATTGGTCAAAAAGTAGACGAAAAGGAAGAAGACCAACTAAGATTTCATCGACGGCAAATGCTATTTATATATACATGTATACCAAAAACATACCACCATCATTTTACACATTTTGCATTTGACTTGGATGAAAGCAAAATAAATTTTTTTCTAACATTGGACTTGAATTTTAAAATGTTTAGAATATAAAAAAATATTAATGTTAAATTTTTGTAATAATTAACACTGTATGTATTCATTGAAACTGAAAATGATATTTAAAAATGTATACGTTTTCCCGCTGTTCGGATACATCCTTAAGTAATATTTGTTGATCAACTCTTGTCAATCTTAATCAAATTTACAGGCTTTTCACATTTATAAGGTTTTTTTTTTATTTTGACTTGAGGATATTCAAAATTGAAAGACTAGACTGATGCCTTAATCAGAGACATATGTGTATACATGTTTTTGTCTAAATGCATACTTAATTTCTGATTCCAAAGAAAACAAAGTAATGTGCAGGTTCCAATGAAAAAATAAAATGGTATACAGCATGTTGGTCTAAATGTAATTGGTTCAAAAATTTTAGTTCATTACAGCTAAAGAGAAAGTCAGTGGTAAATGTCCTCATTTTCTTGCACGCATTACATTTAAATCTGTTTCATAAATAGTATAACAATTACAAAATTACTAATGTTGAATAAATATGTAAAATTTTGGTATGCTTTATGCATAAACATTTCAAGGAGTAACCTGTAATCAGTAGAATATAACACCCCACGTAACATTGAGAAAGTCAAAGGTACAAACATAGCTAAAGAAGCGCAAAAATGCAAACAGAACAAAATGGGAAGACAAATATAGGGACATCTTCTACGTGCAAAAAACTTGGGAGCAAATTTCTGAAAACATTGCTTGATAAATTTCATGTCGGTCAAGTCTGACAACTGGGCAGATGAATACCATCGGGGATTTATAGAAAACAGAGACATCGACCCAGTGGTTTCAAAATGTTTAATATAAATGACGGAAAATTTGCCTGAAAAGGGGGGGGGGCTTTTCCGTATTTTCAGTGCTTATAAGTTCCTGAATGAATTTTACTTTAACTGAAATTCTTCTTTCTCTGATCGGATTACATTTTCTACTAACATCTAGCCTCTAGAGCTGTGATCTATCGTTACTTTACAAATGGTAGACGTGATTTCCGGATTACTAGCGATTGTCTTCCCGACATTTGGTTTGGTTTATCATGGAGCAGTACGAAAACTTAGACATAAAATGTGATGAAAACAACGTAGAAGAGGACGCAAGAAAGATATTGAGTCTTATAAGACCCCAATGGGAGTCAGAAAACATCAAATTTAAGGTTTATTTTAGGCTTCAATCTATCAGATCGCTCAACTTTGACATCCGAGTTAGCCGGCTTAAATTACCGTAAATCCCCCGCATAACACATGACAATCATCTGTCAACTGTAAATTTATATGTGACCCTGTCAAACTACTGCTAAACTTGTAAAGTTTTGCAACATATGATATACTTCTGTGCACGACAGGTGCACCATACTTTATAAAACCTGTGGCCTGTTTCATAAAACAATGGTTATTTTGCGTGCATGTTCTTCCATTCATATTCTATGGTCAAACATGTATGTTAATTAATCTATCGTTATATGAAACAGCAGCCAGGTCTGTGTGGGGGGATAGGCTCGGTCAAAAAAACTATACTAGTTTGGTCAGTTTGGCAACTGGTTCGATCAGTTTGGCTCCTAGTTCAAATTGGCAGCGCTTTGTATTTTTAGCACCTATCTTTTTCTTAAGACTTCCATTATAACTGAGATTAATTTATGTTGTTAATATAATGTGATACAAAGTTATTTCTTTATCACATGATACTTCTTTGGTACTTGGTATGCATTGATTTTCTTAATTTTGGTTTTGTTATAATTGAGCTTTTGTGTGATTCTCATCATTCTTAGTTAGCGCTCTTAAAAACAGGGTTCACACTAAGAATTGTTCATGGTGAGTCCTGGGACTCATTACATTTTGAGATGGCAAATCCCAAAATGTTTTGGAGAGTCCACAATATTTTCATTTCATACTGTATTGTGGTGGTTTCGAAGTGGATTTGGTCAGTTTGGCAACTGGTTCGATCAGTTTGGCTCCTAATTCAAATTGGCAGCGCTTTGTTATTTTAGCACCTATCTTTTTCTTAAGACTTCCATTATAACTGAGATTAGTATATGTTGTTAATATAATGTGATACAAAATTATTTCTTTATCACATGATACTTCTTTCGTACTTGATATGCATTGCATTTCTTAATTTTGGTTTTGTTATAATTGAGCTTTTGTGTGATTCTTAGTTTGCGCTCTTAAAATAAATAAGTGAGATTTCACAGGATATGGCAGGTTTTTTTTATTAAAATTAAATGCCAAAGTGGATGAAAAATGCAATTTCCTACGTCCTTCCTATCAGTGTGTCCAGTACATTACTGTGTCCATCACAATAATGTTTCCGTTATAATACCAGGTCTACCTTTGAAATGGAATGATTATCACTGATCATCTGATGATAGATTAACGGTCCTTTTCTGGTTGCAAATGTTACTCATCAATTTCAAAATTAATAATTAAACATTGGCAGCATTGCTGAGAAATTGTTGTACCATTTTTTATCAGGTTTTCGTGTCAAATCCAGGTCTGGTAACAGTAGAAATTCTTCAAAATGCAGGAGTCAATTGAAGTTCAAGTGGACGACAATAATAAGACCCAAATGTTCAACAAATATACCCTTTTTCAGACATGTGTCAGAGAAAACAAAGTTCAATAGTCATATAATGTAGGAATAAAAACTGAAATTATAAGCTCCGAAAAGAAAATTGTTTTCCAATTATAATCAAGTATTAATGGATTATGGCTCCACAATTACTTCTGGTTATTGATTATGAAATTTTTTGGATTCCCCACCCCTAGTAGTATGCATTGGTATTAAAACCTTTCAGAATAATTTTGTCTATCTGCATGAAAATGCTAAAAATGATGTGAATATATATTATAGTACTACTCTAATCAATCGAAAGAAAGACAATTAATTCCATTTTTTTTTAATGTTTTCAGCACTTTACTGAAGGCATCACCAATAAGCTGGTGGGTTGTTATGAAGCAGATAAAGGATTTGGTGGAGATGTTGTGCTGATTAGAATTTATGGTGCCAATACTGAGCTCATCATAGACAGAGATACAGAGAAAAACAACATTTTATATTTATCGGAACATGGGCTGTGCCCACCACTTTATGCCGTCTTTCAGAATGGGGTAGCTTATGGGTTTTCTCCAGGAGTAACATTAGATTGTGATACTGTGAAGCAGTATAGGGTGTAAGTTCTTGCTTGTACATTCCTTATTCTATTTGGACAAAATAAATGATACAGAAAAGATCAGAGCAACGGTATATAAACGGATTTCATTTAGGGATCCAGAGTGGTATACAAAACAATTAGGTGGGTTCAATTCTTTGTCAGACTTAACATACCGATCAAGACTGTGCAATGTACAATAATAACAATTTTAGAAAAAAGATAACCCAAATTCCTCAAGTAATGGTAAATTATATGACAATAAATGTAAATATCAATCATAACATAATAGTTGTAAAAAAAATAATACTGCAGTAAAAACATGTTCTGTACTCAGACTTTGTATATGTGTAATTAATAATATTTTTTTAAATGCACCAAAATGGTGAAGTTCATGTTTTCTCTGACATAAATTGAATTATACCAACAAAACTTGATAACAACCAATAAGATTCATCTAGCACAAACAAAGACCAACTCACAAAAAACATTAAAAAACACAGATTTTAAACACGATTCTTACCTCCCATGAAGTGTAATGGTCTGGTTCATATATTCTAAATACATATCTTGTCTACATAATTTTCCTGAGGTTGCCCTGTACAATTAAATAGATAATTATAGTCTAACTGACTACAAATCACATAGATACATGTTGCTCATAATTAAGCATTTATTGAAATATGCTGATATGATCATATTAGCCCAAACTGCTTATTTTACCACAGATTTTATTGATCAGTTACATGTATAATCAAATTATTTTTTAAACGATTAGCATTTTATAAATTATTTATATAATCAAACTAAGTTCATCCATTCATCAAACCGTCAATTTAAAGGCATTTTAACTGTTATTTAAAAGTTATTTAGCAAAATTTAATCAGTATTATATTGATATATATAAATTTTAGCACCTTCAAAACTATTGTTTTAACACAGACACTCAATCGTTTCAAATCAAGCTTTTAAAAAAATCATTCTGATTAAAAGTCCATTAGTTTGGACAAACAAATATTAAATATATAGTATTAACATGATTAAGGGAAACTAAGGCCATGTTTGTTTTTTATTTGTTTTTGTAAGGTCAAATTTTCAAAACCTACCCACCAGTTCGCACGAAAAACACACAAACAGCTTGTGTTACATTTCATTTATACAGCTTGAATTGCTTGCAATATATCTGAGGCTGTTATATCTACATACAGTTTATCAATGTAGAGCTATGTTTTGGGGGCTTTTGAGATAATTGTTGCATTCAAATTTTTTTTGTGTTTGTTTTTGATGTTAAAAAATGCTTAACACCTACCTGCATGTGGACACAATACAAAGAAAAACACAACTTTGGCGTAACAGGAGGTTAAAGGTATTTTGAAAATTTTCAAAATTTGCAGTAGCAGAAAACCAATAAAATATCAATTAGAAAATTTTCATGTCATGCAGTTAATTTTTTCCATCCAAATCTACCCAGGAACAATGTAATGGTAAGTACAGCCAATCAGAAATTACCAAACAAGTAGATATTTAAGGTTGACTGCACAGGTAATTAATCTTACCAAGAAAGTATCCAAAACAGTGAAAGCTAAGGTATCCAAACAATCAGAGATTGAAACAGTAAAATCAAATTATCCAAACCAAATAGTGTAAAAATTAAGTCATGATGTCGCAAGTAATTAGGGCTAAATACATACAACATTGCTAAGTTGTTTGAATAGTTTACTACAATTAATCAGTTTTATTCATACAAACACATCTATTAAATAACATAAATAAAGATTCAATATATTTAAAGTTCTCATTACAATTTAAATTTGAATACACAATTGTCATGATTGTAAATATATATGTCTATTACAGTCTCCCCTCAGCCATGAAATGGCAGGAGTCTGGGTGGCCGAGTGGTCTAAGTAGTTAGTTTGAAGTTACCTATACAGATCACTGTATCCAATCACCTATAAGGCGTGAGTTCGCGTCTGGGTTTGAACCATACAAAAACGGGTTGCTTTTAACTCACATCGCACGTGATGAGGTTTGTCAGTTACCTGCCCAAGGTCAGTGGTTCTTTCCGGGTACTCCAACTTCCTCCACCAGTAAAACTGACCGCCGGGATATGACTGAAATATTGTTGAAAGTGCTGCTAAACCCCAATCAAACAAAACAAACTGAAATGGCATCCCATCATTTCATCCCAGATGGTTAAGTTGACTCTACAATGTCCATTATAGTATTAGCTGCTTCTTGTTGTGTGTCTTAATAGTTCTATCTGTAATAACAAGGTAACATATGCAGCCATCTCCATCCAATCTTATATTACATGTTGTCCCCTTAGATATTTGAAATTCTCCTAATGTTATTGAGCTGGTTGTTTTCTTTCTTTTCCAGACCTTCTTGTTGGTACAGGCAGTTCATCATCACTACTATCTGTGTTCACTAATTAAGATTTCTCTGTTTCTTTCTCATCCCTACTGAATCCAGTACTTTGATTGTGGACATCCCCTTGAGATTAAGATTTCTCTGTTTCTGTCTCATCCCTACTTAATCCAGTACTTTGAGTGTGGACATCCCCTTGAGATTAAGTTTTCTCTGTTTCTGTCTCATCCCTACTGAATCCAGTACTTTGAGTGTGGACATCATCTTGAGATTAAGATTTCTCTGTTTCTGTCTCATCCCTACTGAATTCAGTACTTTGAGTGTGGACATCCCCTTGAGATAAAGATTTCTCTGTTTCTGCCTCATCTCTTCTGAATCCAGTACTCTGAGTGTGGACATCCCCTTGAGATTAAGATTTCTCTGTTTCTGTCTCATCCCTTAATGAATCCAGTACTTTGAGTGTGGACATCCCCTTGAGATTAAGTTTTCTCTGTTTCTGTCTCATCCCTTCTGAATCCAGTACTTTGAGTGTGGACATCCCCATGAGATTATGATTTATCTGTTTCTGTCTCATCCCTTACTGAATCCAGTACTTTGAGTGTGGACATCCCCTCGAGATTGAGATTTACTTGTTTCTGTCTCACCCCCTTCTAAATCCAGTACTTTGAGTGTGGACATCCCCATGAGATTAAGATTTATCCACATCTTCATCATTTTCATCATCATAATCGAGATCATCTTGACTGTTCATCATTATCATTACTACCATCATCTTGGATTGTTGACTCTTCAACACTGGTTATGTTTCTGTCAATATTCTCAGTTATTTCCATTTCAAATTTATCAAAGAATTTATTAAGGTAAGAAATTCTGTTCTCTTCCTGCTTTTTCTTTTCCTGTACTTTCTTTCTGTTGGAATAGGAGGTGGCCTTGATTTCCTCATTGATGGTATTGGTTTCTCATTTTCAGTTATATATCCTATAGGCAGTAGAAGATTTCTATGGAAAACTCTTTTCCCCTTTTCAATTTTCTTTCTAAACATTATATACTAGTTTAGCTTAATTCCTCACTTGATATAATACAACATATACTATATCATGTATATAAGGTTCTTTCTTCCATTTATCAACCAACTTATGTTTTTTCCATCAAATATATAAAAACCCTTACTAAAAGTCTGTCTCCTATTCTAGTCCTTATATCATATCATTCCTTCTGTTTCCTTTTTTCTTCCTGTGATTTTTAAATAGCTATCTCATTTGATTGCTCCAGTCTATTAAGTATTAGACTGTGGCTGACTGGATTTCATCCTTTCTAAGGCCAAAGGTGATTCACTGCCAAACATCAAGCGGTATTGGGAAAAACCAGTGGCATATACAGTTGTATTCTTCTTTTGATGAGGTTCAAGTGTCCCAAGCACTCCAATAAAGTCCTGTTGTTGTGTTATGTAAGTCCATTTTCCATTGAATGAAAAGTAGTTGTTCTGAATTTTGACATTCCTTTGATGTTACATAATTTTTTGATAAATTTGATCTCAAAATTCGGTCCTTGTTCTGAATAAATGCTATTTGATATTTCATAATGTCTAAATTGTAAAAAAGTGCTTTTGCTGTTGTTCTTGCTGTTTAATATTTGGTTTTACCTGGCTATCTAACTAATCTTGTGAAATGGTTTGTTATTACTAAAATAGTCCGTATTCCTCCTTTTGATGGTTCCAGTGTCAAATAAAACATGGATACAAGTTCTAGTGGGAATTGTTTTTTTTTTTTTGGAAATTAGTGGAGATCGCTGATTGGTGGGTGTTTTTCTTTGTAAACATCTTCCACTGGTGTTAATGTGGTTCTGAACATCCTTAATCATTCATGCCCAGTTAAACCTCTCACTTACTAGTGATAATGTCCCATCTTTTCCTGGATGGCCCATGACATTGTGTAATGCCTTAAGTACTGTGGATATCAATGACTGTAGTAATACAAGTTGATGTTGAATCTAGTTATTGATGTTGACGTCTTATACTAACTTTGTTGAACTGTCTCTTCAGTATGTTACAAAATTTTGAATTGCCTGATGGTTTTTGTTTACTTTTCACTGACTCGCTCCAAAATTTTTCCATTCAATAATATTTCCAGTAATTGTTCCCTTATTGGTCTCATTTTCTTGCACTGAAATTGGAATTTACAGACTCTTGACAGAAGATGTTGGTACCATTGAATTGCAGATAGCCAAAACTGAGTCCATAATTAGCTGTATTTTCCGTTGCTGTTGTTATGAGGAAGTCTGCTTAGTGCCTCTGCATTATTCTTGTTTCTGCCCAGTTTGTAAAAGATATTGAAATTAAATGTTGCCAAGTTGGCAGGCATAGGGAGACATAGAGTGGCATCTGAGTTTGCAGATGTCAGTACGTAGGTTAATGGGTTGTTGTTGGTATAGACTGTAAACTGTTGTCTATTAATGAAATCTAAATTTATTGCTGATAGCCAATTTCCATGCCAAAGTTTTAAGCTAATTTAGTGGCTAATTCTTTCAGATTTTGTGAGACTCTGGCTTACATAACTTAATTCTTGTATTTTTCCATTTTGATATATACATGTATATATTATTGTGCCAAGTCCAGTTCCAGAGGCATCTGTGAGTAATTCATATAGAAATGGGCTGTCTGCATAACTAAGTATTGGTACTGTTGATAAAAGTTTATTTAAATCTTTAGAAGCTATGTGTTTTTCTGTCTCTCATTTCCATAATCTTTGTTAGTGATACTTACCCTTCCTCTTATTAGCAGTTGGTGTTGGCATAAATTCACAGCTATTTGTTTGCTGATTATTTGGTTTGACTGAAGATTTTGATGGAGTTCCTGTAGAATGCTTCAAATCCTAAAAATTGCCTTACATCAGATGTCCAGGTCAGCCAGTAAGTAACATTGTTTGTCTTATCCAGGTCAATCTCTACTCTGGCTTCTGATATTTCATGTCCAATTTATTTGACTTTCTGTTTAAATAAATTGCTCTTCTTCTGTACTAGTTTGAGTGATGCAGATCTTATGCGGTCAAATTTAAGCTTCACATGTTTGACAAAATATGATAACATCATTTATGAATATTAAACAGATCTTTATTTTTAAATCTGCTAAGCAATTTGCCATAAGTCATTGATTAGTTACTGAGCTATTTGATAAACCAAATGGCATTCTGTTAGTATATTCGTAAAAACCTCATCGGTTGGAGTGTAAAAGCTGTCTTGTGAATTTCTATTTTTCCACTTGATGATAGCCTGAAAAATGTGTTGCCTCCAAGACATTCAAGTAGTTCTTCTATCCTGGCCTAAGAATAGCTGTCCTTTTTGTGATCTTATATCTCTAATGTAAGTGAATGAAGTAAACTGTGTTATTACAAAAATCAATTTATACATTGTTTTTGTAGTTTAATAATAAAATCAAGAATGCCATGCTATATAATTATAGACTTCAATAAGGTCAGTGAACGAATTAATTGACCTGGAAATTATATTGAACAAGGCAGTCAGAGGTCATTATATTTTTTTCGGGTCTATATTTTCCTTCTTTGACAGATATTGAAAAAACTACAATTGTTTTATCACTTTCACGATTTCTTAAACTTTTTTGCTTAATGGAATAAAGCCTTTAAAAAAATTAAAATTTAAAAGTTTAAGAATAAAGCCTTTTAAAAGAAGTTGACAATTTGGACAATAAAAGGAAATAATATCCTCAAATGCAAAGATTTGACTAAAGCAAAGATTGGACCAATCAGCATTTTCCATATAGACTTATTATGGGAAAAGCATCTTTTTTCAAGAAAACAGTCTTGTATTATTGTCCGAAAAATACATTAAAACCTATAAAGGAATGAACTTCAGAAAATGCCCAAACTTGATTCACCAATATGAAAAGTATTTTGTTTGTTAAATAATCTTGACAATCAAAATTATTAGGAATATTTTTTTTATATTTAACGCAAACCTAATCATTTACTGGTGAAGAAAATACATCACATTAGAAAACTATAATCAAGTTCTTTTAGAGAAAGTGTTTCTGATTTGTCAGATGAAAAGTGGTTCAACCAATCAAAACTAAAAGATAAAACATTTTTTTCTTAATCTAGTTTTAGTAATTCCAGTCAATACGCAAAAGAAAATTTACTTGTTATCGCTTATTAATAGAAACACTAAACAACCAATCCTCAAAGACCAAATGGGTAATTTTCTCAGTCTATTTTTAGAAGTCAATAAAGTTATCACCTTTTTTTACCAATTTTAAATGAAAACACTTAACAACCCAGCCTTCTATACATAAACATGTGACATTAAATGAATAAATTACAATTAAAAAGAAGAAAATAATAAATGATGTTTGATTCTTAAATTTCTCTACATGTATTATATCTAGAAACCTCTTGATTTTTGTGTACTTTTACCAGTATGTCAATAAAAAATGTTTCCACCTCCATTTTCTGTTTATCAATTAACATTGGCTTTGAATACAAATAGCTTGACAGGTCTCGCTAGTCTAGCAGGACCTGCTATCAGCTCGATAGCACCTAAGCTAACCCTAGTTTATGTGGCGTTTATGTTGCCCCATGTAATGTTTTGTGCATTTAATTGTTGGTCTGTTTTCTTTCTCTTCTCTGTCTTTTTACTTTTCATTTGGCTTTTGTTCCTTTTCATGCTTACTTGCAAGTATCATTTATTTTTCTAAAGTATCATAATTGTTTTTTTTTATTTTTTGCTTTTTTAGGCAAATTGCAAAAGAAATGGTAAAGCTGCATTCATTAAAACCTGATTCTGATACAAGACCAGTTCCAGGGTTGTTCCCAAAACTAGAAAAGTGGCTGAAAGTAGCACCAACGAGTTTTGATGATTCTGCAAAACAAGAAAGGTTTGTCATGGGGATTAATAAGATTTAACCTACCATAAAGTGTTACATTTATAAAGACTGGTTACAAGTTAAGGAATTTACTACTACCTAACTATTCTCTGATGAAATTGGGTTTTCTCTTGACACAAAACTTTTGTGGTCATATTATGAGTCTTTTGGCAAGTGGAATATTCTGTTGACAGTAAGGTTTCCTTTGAATAACTTATTGTCTAGTATTCAGGTCCATTTCACATTTTAAACAATGATATCTAATTTGAAATACAGGTTAAAATTGATTTTGGATGATTAAGCCCTGTCCATTTTTCATGAGGGACCAAATGGGAAATTTTGTTAACTTCAAATGTAAGTTATCTGCCTTTTTTGTCTAATTTTGATGAGTTAATTTGTTTTTCTTGTATCCTCCATGACAAAACCATCTAAACTAGCCATATTGGCCTTGACCCATCTTTTCTTGTTATTGAGATATGTATACAAGTTGGATATGGCGATGCCCTGATTTTAGAACTTCTCTGCTGATTTCAATTGTTTTTTAAATGATTCCTCATAAGAAATACAACAAAAGTTACTCCATGCATTTTTGTGGCATTTTTAAAAGGGGACAAAGTGTTGAAAAAAGACAATTTTGAAGATTAGAAATGAATATTTTTTCATTCAATTTTGATGGGTTTTTTTGTGTTGCCTGCTGTATAGCAGGGCAATATTATAGGGATCACTCCCATCACCTTGCATTGTCCGTGTCTCTGTAACTCTTCTCTTATCAACTACTTCTCCTTAACACTCAACAAGATTCTACTTTATTTTCTTTCCAAATATTAATTTTTTTTCTGCATAGACATATATAAAAGTGAATAAGTTATCTTTCTGTCATAACCTGACAAGGCAATGTTGTGACAAATGTCTTACAAGGAAGACCCAACCCTAAAGTTTTCATCAAATTTGTCTCAAAAGAGAGTTTTTAGCAGTATGTCCACAGATTTTTTTATAAGAATTGGAAAAACAAGGTTTTATTGTCTTGCCTGAGATAAAAAAAAAATTCATGGAAGTGAGACTTAGGGATACTGTGTCTGGTGGTGCCAGCATCAAGAATTAAGGAAATTATGATGCTTTTCTTAGTTGAAGGACCATATAACTTATTATTCAATGTCACCAATAAAGGTACAGCACAAAAATCAACACTTATTTGATGGCTCCATCCCCTCATTTATGTATAGGCAATCACTTTAGTTTTTTGCAATCCCCAACCATAGTCCTAGCCACTGGATATTTATTATGGAGTTGTTTCCATATCAGTACATCCCAATTCCCATTCCACTTGATGTTCCCCAAAATTACACATGAGTCATCATACTAAGTTTTGTGCAAGCAATGTCTACAACTCAAATAGTAGTCCAAGCCACTTGATATTTTGTATGGAGTTGCATTTATATCAGTGCATCCTAATTCCATATCGACTTAAAGGACTTTCCCCTCAGCTGTACATGAGCAATCTGACACTCTTAAGTTTTTGCAAGCAGTTTCTACAGGCCCAACTAGTGCTCCTAGCCACTTGACATTTGGTATGGAGATCCATCTTTATCAGTACATCATGAGTGATCATGTGAACTTGTTTGTCTTAAACTAATCATTCAGTCTTCAATAATTAACATTGAAGTACACTAAATGAAATTTGCCACAACAAAAGAGAATCTGTATCAAAAGTTTCACAATACAACATGTCATATTTTATATCATTGAAATTCTAATTTTTTGCTGCAACTACAACTTTTGTTAAAAATTCATTTTAACTTGAAATAAAAAATTTTCTCATAGAGTGTAATGTTAATTTTCTCGACTTTGTTTGCTTTGTTTTGTGGGTGCAATCAATTAAAAGATATTATAAAATTTTTATTTTGGAGGGTTCTATTACAGATAAACAATGAATTTTTTAAGAAAATGGTTGAAATATATATTTTACCTGTAACACTGGCACATTATATTTAACTATGAAAACATGCTATTTTGAAACAGATTTTTTCAATGTAAATGTATTCTTGTTGAGGAAAATTAAAATTTAACTGAAGGATGAGCTGCTGCAAAAAGAACATGACATACGTTATAGCTGGATGTTTTATGTATTTCAACTTAAGTCATGGCAGATTTTATTCTGTGTACCTTAGCTCTAAAGTCTCAGTATCCAACAGAGGCAACCAAAAACAATGACAGAATGAAATTAATAAAGCAGGGAAAAAGCATAATGCTCTTGACCTAACACATGTCAAGATAACCTGTGGCACAAGTCAGATAAACCTTGTCAGTATAATATTGATCAAGATCTTCATATTTTGTTTTGGGACATCTGGATAAGTTTATTTAATGTTTGTCATAAGTTTTCTATAATTGAAATTTAGTCAACTTGTAACTTCACATGGAAAAGGGTGACAAAAATTAAATTTAGTGAATGTTTTAAAGTCTTGCATGTATTTTTTCAGATTTTCTAAGGAAATAGGCTCAATTGATAGACTGAGAAAGGAATATGAGTTACTAAAGGAAACAATAGAAGCCATGAATCTTCCTGTTGTAATGAGTCACAACGATCTGTTACTCAAAAATGTTGTTTATGATAAAGACACAGGTGAGAAAGGTTTTTTTAATTAAATACTGTAATTCTCAAATATATTGTGTTTTTTCAAAACACAGCATAGTTGCAATTAAATTTTTTGTCATATGAATAACTACAGTGGAGATTATGAAAAAATTAACAGTTTAAAATATAAATGCTTTTGAAGTATAATTTTCTTAAGGTTATTTGTAGTATTGTATATATATATATATATATATATATATGTATGTTATATATGTACAAATTGAATAAATCCAATAGTCATGAGTCTGAAAAATTCAATCTTGCACAGATAGAAAATTTTGATGTTTTTTTCCAAATGAATCCTCCTGAAAAAGCAACTGAGGTTACTTGGCATTTTTTATAGCTGTCAGATTTTTATATTAAAGAGGTATTAGGTTAATAAAAGGCAAGTCTCAAATACACTTTGGCAAATATAAAACCCAACACAAAATATGCATTTTGCTGTGCGGACTAGCCAGCGTTTAATATTAATGAATATATTAAAACATATATCACAATGCAAAGAAAAGACATAGAAAATTCAAGAAAAATCAACATTTTTTTTAATATATATATAATCATCAATTCTGCAAAATTCACACATATCTGAATTGTTGTAATGAAGAAGAACCTGTCATCAACAAAAACTCGCCGCCTAGGAAAAACCAAAACTTTTGGAAACCTGTGTTACGGAGCAATGCAAGTCCCATCTCTTAGTTTTGATGCAGAACTTCATCATGATACAACAAATTACTTTCAAAATATGTACAATACTTGAACAGTGTTTTAACAGTACGACGTTCAAGGCTAGAATGAAAAACCTTAAACCTTTTCGAAACACCTTATTTTGCCACCAAAACTTAATTTGCATAACAAAACATCAGAACACCTGATCAAAAACTAGTTATTTATTGGACAATATATCGAAACACCTAAAATTATAGACGTTACTTTCAGACATTAATTTTTCTGCTATACTGCAAAACGCTGAAAAATACATTTTTGCAGAAGATGAGAATTTTTTGTTTTATTTAAATTTTTTCATTTAATTCATCTTCATAAGAGCTTGCAGTAGTATGTCAACAGATTTTCTCTAGTACTGTTTGAGAGGTAAAAGGGGTCAAACCGTGAAATAAATCAATTTCGCATAATATCAAAAATTTATTTTTCATCCTATTTTGATGGAGAGTTTCCAAATCATTCTTTATGAACAATGCAACAAAATTTACAACAGTTTCAGGGATACTTTGGGGCATTGATCCAGTCATAATACTGTGTCCACCACATTCTTGTTTCCAGCAAAATACTGCTTCAATACTTAACAAAATATTCACTTGTTCACCTTTCACATGTCATCATGCTGCAGTTGTATAATGGGCTATACAAAGCAACTTAGTTAGTATGTTACAGATCAAGTTTACATTTAGTTCTGCTCCACTGATTTTTATGAAAAATACACCCTCTTGACTTTGAAAATTATATAGATAATATCACCAGTGAAAAACGATAAGTTTTCAATAATGAAATAAGTGCATAGTTTATGATTATAAAACTGATTGTCCAGAGTCTTTTCAACTTATTACCGGTACATTCATAAAATATAATCATTAACTTATTTCATCCATGACATTTCACTTGTGATATATAGAAATAAAAGTTTTACATGGTTTTTCTTAATCTTTCAGGTAGTATATGCATCTGCCAACACAAGTTACAGATCATGATTACTTTTCCTACTGCTCTGCTGATTTTAAATTAATTACAGCTCTTTGTTTTTGAAAACTTCATAGAAATATAATTTTCTGCACCTTTCCCTCAACACGGGCAGAAATTTAGCTTAATATTGGTCTGTGAGTCTACCATCATTAGGTATGTCAAATACTTTTTATTTGAGTGTCCAGCATGTAAGGGTGTGACAAATGTGAGCAAGCTCTTTGATTATTACAGTAGAATGCATATTTGTTTTTTGCTTTCATATGACTACTACTTTTAGACTGAATTACATATACTAAGCTTGTTCAATCTAATGGTCCAAATCTATGTACAGAGATGTATATTGTTTTTCTTTGGTTTTCAGATAAAGTGAGTTTTATAGACCATGAGTATGCAATGTTTAACTACCAGCCTTATGACATTGGTAACCACTTCTGTGAATATGCAGGTATACATTACAAATAAAGTTGTTTTCTGGTTATTAAGTTTTTTAGCTCACCTGGCCAAAGGCCATGTGAGCTTTTGTCATCACTTGGCGTCCGTCGTCCATCCGTCCGTCCGTTAGCTTTTCACATTTTAATCTTCTCCTCTGAAACCCCTGGGCCAAATGGACTAAACTTGGTAGGAAGCATCTATATAAGGTCCTTTGTAAAATTTCCTCATTTCGTCCCGATCCGTCAACAAACATGGCCGCCACAGGCAATTCTTGTTTCTGATTGGCTGATATATTA
>JAULBM010172473.1:0-13613 GCA_032357055.1 Geukensia granosissima
TTGCTAACTTGTTTCTGTCCTGAATATGCATGAAATATTTGCCACTGGACGTTAAACAACAATCAATCAATCAAAATTAGTCATTGTTGACCCCTTCTAGCTTGAAAACGGTAAGAGATAGAGAATATTCTACTGAAAGCTCTCATTAATAGGAATCAAATAATCAATTTTGTTCTTCTGTAGGACGTTAAACACCATCAAGCACCTCCATACATACACATTATTTAATTGTGTCACAAATATACTTTAGGTTTGAGAGCATTATTTTCGTGTGTAGTACTTTATTAACTTTCACTTCCCGTTCCACTTTATTTTTATTTTTGAGAGTCTAAGGGCGGATAAGTTGTAACTAACTATTTAATCTTCTCCTTTCTTTCTTTTTCATATTATTATTCATCTTCATCTTCATCTTCATCTTATATTATCTTCTTACTTTTGTCAAATATCATCATCATTATTTCGAGGACCATTTTTTGTCTTTTCCTTCTAAACAGATTGCAAAATTTTAGTGGGTGTCAGGGCAGAATTCAACGACAAAAATGGTCATCGACATAGATATTGACGCAGAGCTATTATCGTATGATAACTTTAAAAATTGGAAAAATACGTTTCAATGCCATGCATATGTCAAAAAATTGTCAATCAGTGTATTTCAACATTTGACCGAAAGAAAAGTCGACTATCTCGTAACTGTTTCTTAACACTTGCATCTCTTTTTCAAGAACTTTGTAGATGTTTCCAGGAATTTTCTTACCATTTTCCGGGACTTTTTCCCGTTTTACAAGAATGTACCAAAAACCCTGTTCCAAGGAAATATACAGCTTGCGTAAAGTTTGATATAAAAAAGAAAAAAAATGTTCGACTTTATCTGCGTTATAAATTATTAGAGAAAGAAATCATTTTTTTTTAAAATACCTGTATGTAAAATTCTCGGAAACTCATCAGAAAAAAGTCACGCAAACATCATAGGCCCATACGATTTTAAGGTTTAGCAGGAATATGGGGTAAAACGGGGTTTCCAAAATCATATTAACATTTAGTGGTTGATTTGATAATGCTAAACGTTATTCTGGTATATATTTGATGCCTTTTCAGAACGAGAGCATATAAATAAGTGATAATTAATGAGCTATGATATGCTCTAGACCGATACGCAGCTTTTTAACGTGTTAGCTCGAAAAATCAACAGTCTGCAGAAAGACACTTTACCAGACACATTATTCCGACGCTTACTCCCAAGTGTTGCGTGCTTAGTGACCGCTATAAGTTTAACCGGACGAATTCAAAAGTTTCGCACTCGAGGCGAGCAATCAAATTCAATAGATAAAAATTAGCTGAAATGCAAAATAATTAAACATCCCTGGGTCGGTGATATATTTTTTTAATTCACGGTAGCGTGGTAAATGCACGTGCACGGATATTATATATTATTGCGAAATATATTCCTTAGACCAGAGACATATAAACATATGATTATTTATTAGCCTGAAAGTTAGCGTTTTATCAAACAAATACGAGTGTACGAATATTGCTAACAGGTATTCGTAGAGTAGCATAATATAGTCTCGATTATGAGCGAATCGAAATATTAACTAGTGTCTTCAAATACGCCCGCTTTGTTAAAAACAATCTAGAAGCAGACAATTCTAAAATTTCAATTGTCCATTTATTTCCTTTAAAGAATTGCAGGATAGAGACAATACATTAACGTCGCCTAACATTTTTACATATAAACCAGATAGTTAAAGAATTCTTCATTTTCGTAAGTATACGCGACTGAATAATGAAAAGAAAAAATTCAATCGTTCTTAGCGATTGATTCTTGAAACAATAAAAAAAGTCAGTTCATTGCTTTAAAAGTGAACATGAAGTATTCTTTGTTCTAAACAGTGTTGATAATCCTGATGTTTTATTATCTGAAGTAGACACTCAAATCCTACGTCCTTACATACTTAAATCAATGTAAAAAATTGACCATGAAATACTTAAAACAAATAGTGTGCTCATATGAATCAATTAAAAATATATTGTTTTTTCAATACCGACAACTTAAAAATATTACAGATATTATCAGTCTTGTGAAATAAAAAATCTCACGAGACCAAAGATTTGCCAGTGTAAGTACCTTTCAATTGAATTGTTTTCACTTTTTAGTTGACGCCTACAAATATGTATCGTGCAATCAAAATCGTTCTTGTCAGCGATTTTCCGAGAAACTATAGTACATTTGTAGGCATGTAATATACTTTTCAATAGGTTTTGTTCACATTGCTTTAAATGCTTTTTAAACATTTAGTATTTAAAGAAATATTTAAATAGGACATCTTAAATCAATTATTCATACGCGATCAAATACAGCCTTGCAATAATCGCGTTCAAAGATAGACAGAGATAGAAGTTAGAAGGTCAAAATCAACTCTCTATACGATCATACGATCGCTATATGAGAATTTCCACTCTCATAAAAAATCTTATGCTTTGCAGCAAAAACTTTTTCATCGCAGAAATTTACACTATATCTTTTACCAATATTTCAATAATGGTTAGTTTAGATATAATATAAATCAAGAATTTTAATGTCAAACATATCTTTTAAGATCAAAATAAGAAATTGTAGATTCTTAACGGCAAAAGCCGATAAAATAAATTGTTTACTGAATAAATATTTTAATAGACAATGTTTACAGAAATTCTACGTTAAATGTAATAAACATCGTATGCGACTTTTAATTTTTATCAGGTAAAATGTCAGCAAGTTTTAACTGATTTTTATTCACCATAGCAGTCTCTGTGACTAAAATGATAGTTTCTTTAAATGTACATGATGACCACGTCTGGCAGTAAATGTGTGCTCTATATTTTTACTTATAGTTACGTTGTGACTGGTCTTGGGTATAATTAAACATTTAAAACTCAGAATTATACCCTTCATCGCTTTTCATCTTAAAAATGGGTTGTTGTCGGCTACCCATAAAAACTAATTCAAGATCATTTAAATATCTGCTGTTGCATACTAGTAGTAAGTGGGTAACTTGATATTCTGTACTCTTTATGTGCTCTTTAGGTTAAGATGTGACTGGTGTTCTGTAGAAATAAAAGGTGAATGATGCACAATAATACCCGTTATCGATTTTAATTTCAAAAATGCGTGTTTGTCGGCTACCCGAAAATAACTAATTTTAAATCATTTAAATATCTGATGCTTGATTTCTATATTATCCAAAAGATCAATTAGTTTATATAATAACGTAATATTACAAAATTTATATGTATTCGTTTACAAAAAGTAGTGTAATAAATTCGATCGCACATAGTCACATGGATATTGAACATTTGACCACTCTGCGTTTTCATGATGCCCGCTGTTATGATTACTACGAGTGATCATGTGTTCACTTTCTTGAACGTGGCCGCTTTTCTTATGTCCATTTCTAGCAGTCCTACTTTTTAATACAAGTGCACTTATGATGCACTTGCTGACGCTTTTTATGACTACTGTCGTCTTATGTTGCGACGGCACCCGGCATTACTAAACATCACAAAGATCGTGTAGATAATATTTCGGTATTATTCTTTTAATTGTAGTCTTTTTTTTTAAATATCACTGCAACAAATGAAAGACATCAATTTACATACACAAATTAATTATCTGCCTACATAAGATAATTGCACTTTTTTCACAATTTTTTTAAGTACAGAATATTATTTTGATAAAGGTGTTGTTATTTGGCATTAAAATAAATAAAAAAGTTTTAAGGCAGAAGAGTCTATATTAAGTTACGTTTATGGTTAATAAAGAAAAGGTAACTGATTTTTATTGTAATTATATTATAACAAACTTTAAATAGAAATGGCAGTTTTGATGAGTTAAAACATATAAATCGGCACATTAAATACATAAATTGAATTATTATATTATACTTCATTTTAGCAGTGTTGTGTCTTTTGGCTTTGCCAAACATTGACAAATTTATCGTTTATGACAGCATCATAAATGATTTTTAACACGATTCACAAATGTATTGCTCTTACAGGGGTTCAAATATTGTGTGACTTGAAATCCTCATCCTTCAATAGAATGTTAAAGAATGTAGTAGTCAACTAAAATAAATAAGTATATGACAATTGAATACATAAAAGAAGGTGTCAAATCTCAAATTCGACATTTTAAATCGAGTCGTATATTACTCAATGTTGGTAGAATACAGGTACAATTTCAAATATGTAATTTTGCTCTTGTAGGGTTATACTCCGCTTCACATCGCCTCAGTCAATGGTCATTTACCCATTGTGATAGAATTACTAAATCGCAATGCGGAGATCGATGCCAAAGACCCTGATGTAAGTATTTATAATTGCCTTTTATTTATGTGACAGAAACCAACAGAATCATATTATATATCATTTCTCCAAACATACAGTAAACAATCTGCAAGCTCACTGAAAGATCTTTTTATGTTATTGAAGTTTAATCTGTGCAGATGTAACATTTTCTCTGCCTATAATATCATCATAAGGCTATTGGTTTTAAATTGATTCAAACAGTTCACAAATCATCGCGAATACGTTTATCGATCATAGGATGATCGCCGTTAATGTAGATTAACCTTGTGGGATCATAGACAAATGTATTCAGAATTCTATAACATTTTGCTGTATTTCTAATAGATTTATTATTTGAAACATTATGCTTGTAAAAAACATTTGCTTGTACTTTTGAATATTTCTTTACCTTCTTCTCCTAGAAATTACTTTGTATATGTTGCACTTATCAATTGGTGACTTTTCTGATTAACGTTTCAATTTTGAATATATTTATGACGATTACTTATTTCATTTATAATATGTTCAAAATTAAATAAAAGATTAGTCTGAAGCTATTTACACGCCTTTTGAATTATTAGACTTAGACCTTTTATTCCGCCATTGTTGCACTTCAAATCAATAATATTTTATATAAGGTGACATTCACGGATGATGAATTATATTCCATGAACCGAAGGCTTACAAGTTTACCAATACTGTAAATAATTTGTGAATTTCGCTGTGCTTGATATGTATTTTAAGAAGTAACCTCTCACCAGCCGCATTTGAACCCCCAAAAAAGACAGCGGAGATCAAAATACAAGAAATAAATTACTCAGGTATTCGTTAAATTAGAGAAAAACATTTTTCAAAACTGTTTATGAATATTGTGGTTTTTGCAATGATGAACACATATATCAAGACAAAAAGTATTGTAAGCCTTCGGTTCATGGAATATAATTCATCATCCGTGAATGTCACCTTATATACCCTTTTAAGGCCTGAATAACTTTTATTTTCTGGTGCATAGCCTTTATATTAAATAGAAAAGTAAGTAATTTCAATATCCATAATATGTCTGCAATGCAATTCGAAAACACAGAAATAAATGAAATATAGCTCAACGGCCTTGAATTCATTTCGATAATTAGTTTCAAAGCCCAGAATAATGATTAAATATATGTTCCGTATTACAAAAGAAAAAAAAATCTGCAATAAATACTGCAACCACGGAAAACCTACCGATTCCGACTTCACTATTATCACTTCCTGTCAAAATGTAAACAAACAGACGACTTGTTTAATGCAAAATATAGATACAATTTGCATGCCTGAAATAAATTTAGGTTTAAATCGAAGGTAAGAAATTCATTATCGCCTGCATAACGAGGAATTGAAGTCTGAAACTTCGAAGTGAAATCAGGAACCATCAGTTTATTACTGAAAACTTATGTACATGGCTCTAGCCGGGAATAGGTATATACTAACATTCCCGGCTAATTATCCAATCAAATAGTCGCCATTTTTTCTATAAACCATAACAGATTGATTTATTGTTTGTTAACTTGTATCGGTCCCGAATATGCATGAAATATTTACCGCTTGTTGTTAAGCAACAATCAATAAATCAATCTTCATGGAGAGAAGTTAAAATAAAATAAATGCAAAAAACATGTTAAAGACACACTTCATTCATTTGAAAAATCACTAAAATATAGAGTAAACATTAATATAATAGATTTTAAGTTATACACAGTAAAATGTATGAAGCAATATATCATGATGCTTAAAATACAAGAAGGGCATTTGATAATATATATATATATTCTGTTTAAACCGAAGAACGTGAGAAATGTTATTGTCAAAATCAAAATGATCAACGTGTAATGTTGACATTAAAAACAGCAATAAGGGGTAAATGTCAAGAAGACTATACTCTATCTCCTTAAGAAACGGAGAGAATTGCTTTTAGAGATTATCAACTAGTGTCAAAAAAGAGTAGAGCTCCCCTTCATCTGACGAGCTCTAATTAAACATATACAAGTAAATCAAAGAAATATTGTCTCAGTTTTATACACATCAATGCATAAAAACCTGAAAGACAAAGACCACCTTCCCCTGAATTGGCACATGTGCATGATATACCAATGACATGGTTGGGTTAGACATGTTTTACTGGTACCAGACCCCAGCAAAAATGAGACCAACGGTAAAATCAAATCAAACAAAAGCTGTAAAAGACATACTAAAGAAAGACAAGAGAAATCCCAATGCAATTAGGGAGTACTTTATCAACATTAAAGATTTCTTAATAAAACCATTGGAAAATCAAAACATTTGTCAAAAATAAACTCAGTTTGTGTACATGCTCAGAGTACAATCCCCGCTGACAAAACTTAGATGTCATCAAAAACAATACGTCCGTAGAGTTAATAACGAGTGGTCAATAAACATGAGAGAAAACAAGAAGGATTGTAAAGCCAATATATTTGTATCTGTCTAACTTAGTAAGAAGTGACAATATTTGTATCAATGCAAATGAAAGGAATATGTTGTTCTCGGTTAAAAAACATCATTATAGAAATTTTAAAATACAAAATTACCAATGTTAAATAAATATTGAAAATTTTCGTATGCTGTATGTACAATTAAAGGACTTACCTCTCATCAGTAGCATTAGAAACAAAATGAAGGTAGTCCAAGATCCAAACATAGTAAAAAATTCACTAAAATCCAAAAAAATTGAAATGGGAAGCAAAATCTGACGACAGGGACAACTACTAAGTGCGATTCTTTTCGAGGCCTTTCCGTATTTAGTGTTTTAGACACAATAATCCTGTCGCCTGGTATGGAATATATGTTTCTCAAATTAAGATGGACCTTTTCCTGTGAAATTGCGGGGTAAACCGAAAACAGACTGTTCGCTTTCTCCGACTGGAGGTTTTGATCCCGTGAAATCTTACCCTTTATCCTGAAATGACTAACACTGAATTGAAAAATATACATTTCGGAGGCAGGAACTGTTTAGCCTTCCGGACCATTTGAGCTTTGTGTGTGATTTTCGTGAAATTGCCGTGTATGTCTACTTTCCCTTTTTGTCTCGGTTTCTTTCTCTTCCCCTTTAAATTTTTGACAAGAATTTCAAAATTAAGTAGACTAATAGGTAATGTAACTATAAAATGCAAAACACGAACTCCAAATTTGTAGGCATGTTTTGCACTTTATTATTGTAACGGTTATAGAAATCGGTGAGAGTCTTGAGAAGGCTGTGATATCTATATCCTAACTGCAAAAAAAATTCGAAAATACCACAGCAGCAGACAGAAATCGTTAAGTCGGAAGACAGACATGACCATGGCCAACAAATTGGAACGAAAGACAAACATTTAATACATAACACTTCTCTGAAATTAAAACTTGAGTAACACGAACCCTATCAAAAACAGGATGAGTTCAGGTGCTCCGGAAGGGTAAACAACTGCTTCTCAAATAGTGGCACCGTCGTGTTACTCAGTAGACAAAGCAGATGTATAATCACAATCGATGCCACAACCGGTATAGGAACGGATTTGTATCTACGACAGTGAGCAAATATCCATTGTCATTTGTTAAACGGATATTACGTACCGGTCAACTAAATCATGACGGCGACCGAAAACTTACATAGTGACGACTGCATTCTTTCCCTTAGAAAACCTAAGCTCAGTAGCTTTCCTGTCAGCTGCAACCCTTAATCAATAAAGTCATGATAAGAAGCACAAGCCCCGGAGTAGAGTATCAACTGAGAAATATACACTCCGTATACAGGTGCGGCTGGAATGTTGCTAGACATGAACGGAAAATCAAAGTCTTCTCTCCTGTCGTAAAGTTTTTCTTAAGCCGCCCTTACTGTAAATATCTAGGTGGAAGTCTAGGTAAAAAGCAGACCTTTCTGTTTTTGTAGTATCTTTGACTTCAAGTTCAATGGGATATATGCGGTCAACATAGTCACCAAATTTAGAGTTATTCAGTGAAAGGACCTCATCTATATAGCGAAACGTAAAAACAAAAGATTGAGTCAATTATTTCTCTTTTTCCTGCGGAAATCTCTGTATGAAGTAAGCTTTATACGAATACAGGAATAAATCGGCAAGAGGATGTGCACAGTTTGTCCCCATTGAACACCGTCAGTCTGTTGAAACACATGTCATCCAAACATTACAAAAATGTTGTCAATCAAGGCATCTAGCATTCAGCAAATGTCTTCTTCAGAGTACTTTTTATTAGAATCAGAGCGGTTGGTAACAAAAGAAGGTTTGTCCCTCCTTAGAATCAAATATTTGTATCTGCGTGTTTGCCATCTTTTTATAACAAAACAGATATGAATTAAGGCTCTTATTTTTTTCCTTTTCTTTTCTTTCATTTTCTGTAATTTATGCATTTTATGCCATTGTCTGCAATAATTGAGAAAAATATTACATTCTAGTAGTTAGTGAGTGACTTGATATTCTGTCCACTTTATGTGCTCTTCAGGTTAAACTGTGTTTTGTAGAATTAAAATGTAAAAGATGCACAATAATACTCGTTATCGATTTTCATTAGAAAAATGCGTGTTTGTCGGCTACCCGTAGAAAATTAATTTTAAATCATTTAAATATCTGCTGGTTGATTTCTATATTATCCAAAAGATCAGTCAGTTTATATAATAACGTGGCATTACAAAATTTCTATTTTGTATATATAGATTCATAATTCTTATACACAAAGTAGTGTAATAAATCCGAGCGCACATAGTCACCTGAATATTGAACATTTGACCACTCTGCGTTGTCATGATGCATGCTGTCCTGATTGCTACGAGTGATCATGTGTTCACTTTCTTGACCGTGACAGCTTTTCATATGTCATTTCTAGCAGTCCTACTTTTTTATACAAGTGCACTTATGGTGCACTTGATGACGCTTTTTATGACCATTGTCGTCTTATGTTGCGACGGCACTCGGCATTACTAAACATCACAAAGATCATGCAGATAATTTATCGGTATTATCCTTTCCATTGCAGTCTTGTTTTTTGAAATATCACTGCAACCAATGAAAGACATCAATTGACATACACAAATTAAATTTCTGCTTAAATAACATTGTATAATTGCACATTTTTTTCAAAATATTTTATTTAGTACAGAAAATTATTTTGATAAAGGTGTTGGTATTTAACATTAGAATAGATAAAAAATTTTCAAGGCAGAAGATTCTTAATTAAGTTACGTTCTATGGTTAATAACGAAAGGGTAATTGGTTCTTATTGTAATTAAATTATTACAAACTTTAATTAGAAATGGCAGTTTTGATGATTTAAAAATTTTGGATCAAAACATATAAATGGGCATTACAAATACATATATTTAATGATTATATCATACTTCATTTCAGCAGTGTTATGTCCTTTGGATTGGCTAAACATTGACAAATTTATCGTTTATGAGAGCATCATAAATGGATTTTTTAACACGATTCACAAATGTATTGCTCTTACAGGGATTCAAATATTATGTGACTTGAAATCCTCATCTTTTAATAGAATGTTAAAGAATATAGTAGGCAACTTAAATAAATAAATATATGACAATTGAATACATAAAAGAAGATGTCAAATCTCAAATTTCGACATTTTAAATCGAGGTGTCTATTACTCAATGTTAGTCGAATACAGTTAGGGTTTCTAGGGTTGCCTACTTTACGCATATTTGTGCTTTGTTTTTATGTATGTTCTCTAGGTTAAAAAATTACGAGAGCGTTGATATTTAGTGGTAATGTTGATGGTTGACGGAATTTTGTCGACCATGCTTAAGATACTTTTTCTTGTATTGGTACTAAAAGTTAAATTGAATGTCAAGTCAATTCAGGTCGATCAAGAGCAGAGAATTTGACATAATTTCAAATAAGTAATTTTGCTCTTGTAGGGTTAGACTTAGACTCTATAATTCCATTTTATTCCTCCATTGTTGCACTTCAAATTAGTAATATTTAGGAAAAAATGTACTTTCATACAGACCATATTTCTTTGTACAAGTTGCTGAGTTTTCAGTTTCGCAGGACAAACAAAAATTTGTACAAATTATATGTAGATGATGCTGCGTTTTCAGTTTTCGTTCCTTTAAATGATTTTATCAAGCGGTTATGTAGTGTTTTTTTTACATGATTTTCATACGACGGCCATAATTGATTTGCAATCCAAAATCAAAAATGGAAACCTTCATGGTATGCCTTATCAAAAATATGTTTTTTCTTGATGATTAGCTTGCAGGTTGTATTGAAAATAGTACGAATTTACCAATATAATTAAGAATAATCAATGAGAGTCATGTGTGTTTTCAAATAACAACAAAAAAGTCATTGCAAAAAAGATTGTGAGTAAACGGCTACTTAACTTTCACTTTTTGTTTTACTAGTAGTTGGCAAAACGCAACCAAAATTAATCACGGTTGATTATTGGCAAATTAAAAAATATATGAGCTCTTGCTCGGTGAACATATGATTTTTATATTTAAATGTGTACCATAAATGATTTTAAACGTTCCAAAACATAGAAACCGAGTATATAAGCCATTCTGACCTATACCCCCCCCCAGCAGATTTCAGATATTTTGGTTATTAACATATAATTTTGTTAAGAGCGTACAGACAGCACCAAGACGGAAGAATGTCCATTTCACATTAATAAAACGCCAAACTATTCAGTTTAAAGTATGTAAATTATACATTTTTGATTTTTCCTTAACTTAAACGTTGCCTATTGCCCTGAACAAAGTAGTCAGTTTCTTTTTTTAGTAAAAATTATTCTGACATCCCGGGACCCAGATAGAGTAAATACATTCAGGGACAAACAGCGTCGATGTTATAAAAACCAAGTTGTAATCCTTACAAGCGGTATAAAGCTGAAAATAAATGCATATTATACAAAATAAAAATAAATAAATGTTACAATAAAATCAAAGAAAACGAAATGTAAGTTACAGTCAAGCAAAAACGAGTATCTGGTTAAGGTTAACCGTTTCAGGAGGAATAATTGTGTCAATGTGTTATTAAAAGAAGAACTGTCATACATTTTACAAATTCTAATGACTATATCTTCAAGAGTTGGCAACTGCCACAAATATCCAACGGAAATACGTTTAGATAAATAAAACAAATAAAATCAATACAAATGATTCGGTTTGAATAAATAAATATATAAATAAAATAATAAATAAATAACTGAATATCGTTTAATAAAGTAGATAAATATATAAAATAAACTGTAAAAATGTTTTCGATTGTCGTGTTTTATGATTTTTTATTATACTTACAATTACAATACTTTTTGTCTTGATATATGTGTTCATCATTGCAAATATCACAATATTCATAAACAGTTATGAAAAATGTTTTTCTCTAATTCAACGAATACCTGAGTACTTTATTTCTTGTATTTTGATCTCACCTGTCTTTTTGGGGGTTCAAATGCTGCTGATGAGAGGTTACCTCTTAAAATACATAAACAACACAACGAAATTCACAAATTATTTACAGTATTGGTAAACTAGTATGTGTACATTAATATCTAATTGTATTGCAGTTTGAAATTCAGTCATCATTTTACTGCTAAGTACAAGCATAGTTGTCGGCAAGTCGGTGATGATGTCATATAATGTATGGTTTTTTTTTTAAATAATGATACCGTTTTAAAAATTTATGTAATTGAACTAAATTGATGTGGGTATTCTCGCATAGTATTTGCAAATGGTCTCAGACTACACTGACCTTTCAAGTATATTTGACAGATTTTTGCCACATAATATGGCCGTAATGTGACAATTACAAATATCTTTCTAACACTTATAGACAACTGATAGTACAATTATCTTCATAATTAGTCATCGTTGTAATTTGTAATTAGTTAAAAATATATTGTTCTGACAACGCTTTTTTTTAAACTTGTACCGTCTTAATCAGATGAAAAATAAAATTTTTCCATATTGTACGTAACTGACCACCGATTTTCACCCCTTTTAGCTTTTCTTCTTATTATAATTATTATCATTATTATTTCCAGGACAATCTTTTGTCTTTTCCTTTTAAACAGATTGCAAAATTTAGGTGGGGGTCAGGGCAGAATTTAACGACAAAAAATGGTCATGGACATAGGTATTGACGCTGAACTATTATCGTATGATAACTTTGGAAGTTAGAAAAAAGTCGTATCAATTGCCATGCATATGTCATAAAATCGTCAATCAATGTACTTGAACATTTTGCGGCAAGAAAAGACCTTAACTGTTTCTAAAAACGTCGCATCTCTTTTTCAAGAATTTGGTAGATGTTTCCAAGATTTTTTTTATACATTTCCCGTTTTACAAGGAAAATTTCATCTTGCGTAAAGCCTGATAATTAAAAAAAAAACAAATGTACCCGTATATCTGCGTTATAAATTATCTGAGAAAGACATCAATTTTTGTATATTGCCTGTATGTTTAATTGTCGGAAACTCAAAAAAAGTTTTAAAAAAATTGAAGTCCCGGAAACATAATGCGCCAAATTTGAATACGATTTTAAGGTTTTGCAGGAATATGGGGTAAAATGCGTTTTTTCCAAAATCATATTAACATTTATTGATTGATTTGGTTATGCTCAACGTTATTCTGGTATATATTTTATGCGTTTCAGAACGAGAGCATATAAACAAGTGATAATCAATGCTTTGCTTTAGGCCGATACGCTGAGACGGCTCGGCTTCCTAACGTGTTAGCTCAAGAAATCAACAGTCTGCAGGAAGGACACATTATTCTGACTCTTACTCCCAAGTGTTGCGTGCTTAGCGACCGCAAGAAGTTTAACCATGCGAATTCAAAAGTTCCGCACTCGAGGCGAGCAATCAAATCAAATAGATTAAATATCACTGAAATGCAAAATGAAAAAAAAATACTTAATAAAATGGATATTTCAAGTTAGGATTGCAATATTACGGATTCAAAAAATATTCCGGAGTCGGTATAATATTATTTTAATTCATGTTTGCGTGGTAAATCCATATCTATGGATATAATTGCGAAATATATTCGTTAAACCAGAGGCATATAAACATATAATTTACCCTGCAAGTAATCGTTTTATTAAACAAATACGAGTGTACGAATATTGCTAACAGTTATTCGTAGAGTAGCATAATATAGTCTCTATTATGATTGAGTCGAAATATTAACTAGTGTCTTCAAATACGCCCGCTTTATTGAAACAATGTAGAAAAGAAAACAATTTTAAAATGACAATCGTCCATTTATTTTCCTT
>JAULBM010172583.1:0-28928 GCA_032357055.1 Geukensia granosissima
ATGGGTTTTAGAAATGATGAGTCCAAATTGTTTTTGACGCGTCCAGGACGCATATACGCGCCCTAACGAGAACCCTGATTTGTATATACACTGGTAATACAGAACTCTAATAGGTTATACATTCAACCTTATGCACAACTTTATACAACAGCAGGACAATGCAGGATATAAAGAACCTAACAAAATCAGAAGTTCATTTGTGAACTTGTCAGTGTTATCATTTAAAAATGTGGGATTTCCAACTTAAAAAATGTTAAATTTTTTACAGGTCAATTGTCTTTTAGAAATCAATTGCAACCCCATATCTTTGTCGTTCATGGTTATTTGCCTATTCAGATTTTGCATTTATACTAATCTTAAATATCCAAAATAGTCAAGAAATATTCAGTCAAATGTTTTTTTATGTGATCCTCTTTGTGGTTTCAGGTGCAAGTGAGCAGTACAGGCTCCTTAGAGCCTCTGGCTATTACACACCACATTATATCTCAGGTTGATAAATATACTAAAAATATATTTTGTTTATAGTAAACAACTGATAGCTACCAGATGGGACAGGTGTTTCTTCTTCACACAAGGTGGAAACCTCATGTGTCAACCAAAAGATGAAGTAAGTATTTTATAATTTTATTTTTTCTATATTAGGGTTTCATATGCTTTTTGCTTTCTTTATTTTATTTGTATCATCTTGAATCTATTAATTCTTGCTTAACCTTTCTATTTTATACCATATAATGTAGTTACTGCCTTCATGTTGTAAATCTTGCCAACAGATATGCCTGAGAAAAGCAGACTTTTCGCTAGACAAATTCATCAGTTAAATTCGGTTGGTCATGGATACTGATATTGATTTAATTTCTAAATAGGTCCATTCAGGAGTTGCATGTTAAGTAATTAGGGAGATTTTCATAGTGTAAATTGTATTTCTTTTCTAAATTTTTTAATATAGCTGTTGGCAAAAATTTTTGCATTGTCTTAGACCAGTTTAGAATTAGAAAATGTTGTAATAAATGTAATATAATACTAATGTCTTGGAGGTGGGGGTCTACCTCAAGGGCTGTGTCAGGGTTGATGGTAGCAAATTAAAATCCATTTCCAATAACTAATGACATGTACATCATCAATGCATGTTTTGGATGCTGACTTTGACCTATATTTAACACATGAATGACTTGGTTAGAAAACGTCATCAGTGTCCCACAACAACAATATTGGGTTGATGCTTTTATGTTTTTTTGTCATTTGTGATGTAGAATTATATAGCTCTTTAAAAAAAAAAAATTTTCTTAGATCAAAGTCTTTTTTAAAACTCATAACTTCATTTGACCAGTTCCCACTTCCAGATTGTAGTTTTTGCAGAAGGGTTCAACATTAAAAGTGGAAAAAAAAAGATATAAAAAACAAACAGTTTATGCATTTATTGGTAGTTTGATTGAAAGTAAATAAGTAGTACCAATACTTTTTTTTAGATATGACTGTTGTAGAAATCAAATATTTCATGGTTTTTGTGTTGGTTTGACCTAAATCAGGGCTATTCCGGAAATAAATTTGTGGGAGGGTCTGAAGTACTTTTAAGTTCCAATTCCACCATGCATAAAATCAGAAAGGAAATAACCACCACCTGTCAAAATTAAAAAGAGATACCCCCCTCCCATATACCATGAACTCTGGAACAACCCCTCAACCTCATTGTACTACGTTTGGAATGAAAAAAATCTTTTAAAATATATTAATTTCCCATCAGTATAAGGTTATTTGAAATAGGTTTTTAAAAAGGGCCATTGAGCAGCTTAAAAAACCCAATACCATTTCTTCAGCATGTAGTTTTATTTAATTTGCATTTTCCCTCAAGATCTTAAAATTGTTATTTTTTCCCTCCAAAAAGGTTTTGTCATGCATAGATGTATGTATCATATCTGTTGTTTCTAGCCATTGTATGTTGCTTTAAGAACTCTTGGTATAGCATGTGAAAATAAAGATTTTCTGTTCTTAGAATTGTTCTTTTAGTCACTGATAAAATTTTATCATGGATATGTATTTAACATTTTAATTAATACATTAAAAAATCTTATAACAGTTCAAATGTATTTTCTGATCAATGAATTAATGGTGTTGTATATATGGAATAACATAGATTTCATTTCATGACAGAAATTGCCAAACACTTCCACACTTGTTCCTCATTCAGTTTCTAAAATTAATAAAAACCATTTTGTCAGTATTCTCTTCAACTTTTTCCACAACAGTGGTATATTATAGCTTTACAGATAAATCTTCCTGTAGCATTCTTATTTAACTCCAGTTGCAGAATAGTTGGTTCATTTGAATCACCTTCCAGCAATTCATTCATCCATCTAAAATTTTTGTCACAAAATGTTGTAAGTAAATTTGTTTGGTACCTGTCAACTTCCTGTTTCAAAGGACTTTGCTGTTTTAGGGCATGATTTAGAAAATTTTTGTTTAAAAAATTTCGGCTCACTGCATGGATTGATGTGAAAATTGGTTTTTAGCTTTATATAGATTTGGCATTGCTATAAACTTTGTTTGCTGTCTGATATCAATTTTGGTATTAAATAAAAAATGACTGGGGCTATACTAAGCACAATTCTGTGTGCAACTCCATGTAAAGTTGAGCTCGTGCAGCTTTGATGTATGTGTCCAGCTATTGGTACAAAAAGCTGAGGTGTTGTAAACAATATAAGAAACTGAAGGGGAAAGGGTATTGAAGTTATAACACAGTATCAAAAATATTTCTGCCATAAAAAAACATTTCCACTTGTTTACATATGTTAAAAACATAAAAGAATGCAGGTGAACATGCTTTACATAAATTGAAAATACTAACACTGTCTCTATTACTAACCATTTGTTTCAGGTGAGGAAAGCAGTAGCAAATGAAGTAAGGCTTACTATTGTCCCGTTACTTGTTGTCAACATGCACTGCTTCTATTTCCCTGTACACTTTTGTTTCAGTTTTCCTTTATAAATCTAGTTTATATTTTTTTCAGCAGTATGATTTTGTTTGATGTTTTATATTAGGGAAGTAGCTTTATTTAATAAACTGGCATGGATCAATAAAATTTGAATGTTAGTTTAATATGTCTCGTTTGTCGATATCCGAATGTTTTATTATGTTGCAACTAGCATAGGCCACATCTTGTTTATGTTATCTAAAATGGTAACAATATGATGTGGTTTTCCATGGCAAACAGGGAACCATTTACAGGCAAGACTGGTTTTTTTGTGTAAACAATTAAAAACAAAGTGGTAGCCATGATACTTTTATAGCAATTAAGTTAGTTTATGAATACATTTAATAAAAGCTTCTATATTTGGCATGGAAATATTCAAGGGCTTGGTCCATCAGTTTATAAGGACATAAAGTTAATCATAGTGTAGATTTTTTCAGACATTGAATCAAAATTATATATAAACTTTGTCTACTGAACAAAAAACACTTTTCTTTTGTGCATTTTAATATTGAAGTAATTTCAAATATGCGTAAAATTATTAATTTTTAATGTTAAAAATTACAAGTCAAAGAACTGATGCCACTCCTAAAAAGACCTGTAAATCTTGTTTAAAATTAACCAATATATTGTTTTGTGCTTTATAGGCAAAAGATTACTTACTACAATTAGCAAATTGAGCAATTATTGTTAAGCCAAATTTTTAGATAGAATTCCATTGCACATTTCTTTTCCTGTTGATTATACATGTATATGATTTTTGGCATTATTCTCAAAACCACATCGGAGCCTGGGTGGCCGAGTGGTCTAGGTAGTTGTTTAAACTTACCTGTACAGATCACTGTATCCTATCACCTATATGGCGTGAGTTCGTGCCTGAGTTTGTACCATACAAAAACGGGTAGCATTTAACTCACATCGCACATGATTAGGTTTGTCAGTTACCTGCTCAAGGTCGGTGGTTCTCTGCGGGTACCCCGGCTTCCTCCACCAGTAAAACTGACCACCGCGATATGACTGAAATATTGTTGAAAGTGGCGTTAAACCCCAATCAAACAAACAAACAAACATATTAGTCCCAATCATTGTAAAGCCAGGCATTGTTTTATGGTTTTATTATATAGATATGTGATAATTTTGCAAAAAATAACTTACTCATTAGTTCCCCAATGGAAACTGTATGGAAGTATTTAGTACACTGTAAAAAGGGTGCATTAACATTGTATGCTCTACTGATCAGTTCTGCCTTGAACAGGAATGGATCCTTTGTACCCTGAAAAAAAGTTCACAATGCTTTATCTTCAATGCAATACGAAGTCAGTCAATCTTACATTTACTCAAGACACTATCTAAATGGTTTGGGATAACTAACTTTTCAACTTACCATGATTTAATAATATGAATGTTGTTCTAGCCATTTGAGTTCAATCAAAACGTGTGAGAGGGAAAAAAATGACATATTTTTAAGGTATCCAGACCATAATAAAAATAGTGGTCAAATATTATTTTATTTATTTAGCAATTTAGAAGAAATAGTGTCAATTTCCTTCATTGATTCTAAAAATATAATTTTTTGACTAACAATTATTTGTAAACTTGTTTTAATTATCAAAAACTACTATATACTTAAAAAAAAAATAAGTATTCACCTAAGTCTCCTGACTTTTTCTGAAGTAAATATGTTATGTTTTTCTAGAAAATCCTGGTCTTTTGAAAAACCACACAGTCAATTATGGTCAACTACCTTAATTTTTTTTAACTTAAACAGACATTTGATCCATTGTAAATGTTTATGCTAAAGTAAATATTGTTCAGTTCATAATGTTTGTCTTGTATTTCTCAAAGAGCAGAAACCTTGGAAAATAACATAAATTTTGAGTTTTGCACAATAGAATATAAGTACTTTACTGCAGATTCATTTTTGTTCATGTTTTTGTTGTGAAAAATCATGTACTAGAATTCCAACAGAGGCAAAACGTGTCCGTGGGGACACAGATGCCCCCGCTCGGCAAACAGGAAGTAAATAGACGACAGATCTGAAAAGGGGAGACTCGGTACAACTCACCATTATAATGCTTCAGACCAAATATCAAATCAATCTGACATACACAAGTGGAGAAATCTTTGACGAAAATTGACGGACGGACGTACGTACGGATGGACGGACGTACGTACAGGGGTAAAACTTAATGCCCCCGACGCCTAAAGGCCGGGGCATAAAAAAAGACAAGGAAATGGGGGGAGGATTTGGATCCAACAAATCTAGTCTGAGACTGCTGGAGGTTTCATGTGCCAGTCTCATGTCAAGACTCGAGGCCATTAGAATATCTTTGTGCTATTCTAATAATTTTTATTTTTATTTTTATATTTATTGACATTGGGGTATTCCTTCTATCATTTAACATCACACTCAGGCGATTTAGCACTTGTCACAAGGAGTGGTATTCTGCCCCCATTGATGGTGACCTCTAGATCTTTTAACATGGGGACACACAGGGAGTGGAATTCTGCCCCTGTTGAGGGTGACCTTTAGATCTTTTAACTTGGGGGAGATGTGGTCATTACACTCAGGCAATAAGGTGCTTGTCAGGAGGGGAATTCTGCCCCCGTTGAAGGTGACCTCTAGATCTTTTAACTTGGGAAAGATGTAGTGCAGTCTACTTGATATTTACACCACATATTTCCTGTCTACTAACTAATGTTGATACACATGCATCATAATTCTTTATACATGTAGTGTTTTTTGATTGATTATACATTTAATTTTTTATGATTGATGGAATGATAAAACATTTAGCTCCAAATTTTCACACAAATTGAATTCAGGACATATGATATAGATGAACCTTGCTGTACATGACTGTTAGAATGAACAGGGTTTTGAAGAAATTCAAGTATCAATACAAGAATCTGCCCAGGATGGCCATGTTTGTTGTCTAATAAGAGGCAAACCAAAATATTTCTAAGGAATTTTCAAAATTTGCCAGACAGAAAAAAAAAAAAAAACCCATGGCAAACATGTTTGATGTCAAATTAGAACATATTCAGAAATTGTTATAAAAATCATGTCTATTTTAGTTACAGTTGGCTTACCCAGTTCTTTTTAAAACTGGTCAATTCACCAGAGTACCAAGTTTGATTTTTGATGGTTGCCATGGGTGGAACAGGAATTGCTAACCCCAATTATTGTAGGGTTGGTATTACTCCAGCTTGATTTTTCAGCATAGTACTTGTTTGTCTTTGGCATCCTCTTGTCTGTCTTCTGACTTAATTTCTGTCTGCCTCTTTGATATTCTTTTTTTATTAAGAACATTGTAAAACAGCAAATTTTAGGTAAGTGAAAAAGAAGAAGAACATTGGCCTCATTCACACATCCCAGAAAGGGCCTCCAGAAATTCAGCTATGAAAATTACCATGAAATTATATAATTTAAAGCAAATACTTCAGTTTAAATTAGCAAATAATGAAAGAAAATATTTAAATTTTTTTTGGCAAAGTGTAGAACACTCAACAAAAAAAAATCATTAATAAAAATACAATGTCATTTAAACAACAGTATGTATCGTCAGGTTAATCTTCAGAAAAACAATAAAATATATGAATAGCTCAAATGCTGTAAACAGAAAGTCCCTGGAATACTTCCAAACCAAAGAAGAAACAATGGCTGCTATATCAGTATATCCTCATTAGTTCTATATTATAAACAAGAGGCACATAATATGAAGAATCTGTTACAACACAAAACCACTGTCTGTTAACCTCGCTTCATGGAATGCCTTTTTCAAAAATAAAAGGTTTTATCATTTTTTAATTTAAATAAATTTTTGCAAAAAGATGTATTTTGACGAGCAAGAACTACTGTTTTCAATTGTATATGAACTTGGAAAAAGAGAAAAGACTATGGTATTCAAATGTTAAAAGAGAGATAACTCTTGGCAGGGTTTTAGAACATATACCTGCCAAATTTCTTTCCATATATTAATGCAACAATTTATACAAGTAAATGGTTAATATCATTTCATGTTGAAAATTTAGTATTATAAAAGGCACAAAAGTTAGAATGGAAATTCTCCACCTAAAACAGTTTTTTTATCTCTGTAAAGTATCCTGTGAGGGCTTAATTTAATTATGTTTTACTGGAGGTTCTTCTTCTTGACAAAAAATGTAAAATATTTCTAAGAAAAAGTTTTAAAATTGCCAAAAAGCCATTCTACAAAGTAAAGATTAAAGACAGTAAATTAAGGTTGATACTGACAAAATTTTGTTCATTTAAATAGAAGTCAGATAGATAGAGTGTGTACATAAAAAAAATTTTGTTGAATTCTTATCAGTTAAAAACAGAGAATTAAATAGCATCATATTCCTGTTCACATGTCAAGTTCTGCCAAAAGTTGGATGGAAAAATAGTCCTGCCTGCATTTGAGTCAATTAAGAATCAAATAAAGGTTACTGGGACTGTGTCAATTTTGATGCACCATGGTTGTGTCCCAAAAGTAAATTTTTCTGGAAAATAAGGAGGCTATGGCCCCACAACAAGAGAACTTTAAATATGGTAGGGATCGTGGGTTCAATCCCCGGTCGGTTCAAACCAAACACATTAAAATTGGTATTTGCAGCCTCTCCTCTAAGCACGCAGCATTAAGGAGTAAAATCAAAGACTGGGTGGCCCAGAGTCAGAAAAAGTGGCATGTCTTCCTGCGGACTGTTGCTTTCGTGATCTAGCACGTTAAAAATTATGCTCAGTGAGTCGGTCTGGTACAAGGCAGGGTTCATCATCATCATTCATTAATATGCTCTCATCCTGAATATGCATAAAATATTTGCCACTGGATGTTAAGCAACATTCAATTAATCTTATAGCAGCATATTTGATATAATTTACATCTAAGTCTATGTAAAGGAAATGTATTGACAAGGGTTGATTTTTTGATGACACATTGTTCCGATGTTTTTTCCCCTGTTGCACTGCCTGTTTCCTGCTTCTATAGGAAGAGGATAAGGAAAAAACTCGGAACTAGAAATCCTGTGTCACTCTTAATAATAAAAAATTTCACAGTAAAATATGTGTGTTTTCTCATATCCAACATCTTATCATTTTACAGTTTGTCAAAATAATATTGATGACATAAAATTCCGTGTTGATTGAATGGGACTCCAAATCCATGTTTTGCTCATGTTTTTGCCTATAATTCAATAAATGTGAAAAGTTGTTACATCACTGAAATTTGTCAAAGTTATTTTACTTATGGGCAGATTACAGGAAACGTAAAAAAAATCCTGAATGGACTCTGAGAAAACTTGATTTTTTTCCAGACTATGTCTACAAGGCTGACATGGTACAAATCAATGATAATGATTCATAACAAAAATCAAATCAATCAAACATACATAAGCCAAGAAATGTTTGGCAAAAATTGACCGACTTAAGGACAGGGGTAAAATTTAATATCCCTGTTGCCTAATGGTGGGACATAAAAAATATCAAACCTGCAGAAACTAAATGTTTTGGACTGGTAGCAGAAAACAGACAAAACTTCTTCCCATTCAAGATATAGGGTGAATGACAAGGAAAGGGACTCTACATACCCAGGCCAAACTAAATAATTTTTTTTCTCTCAAAATTTTACACATTAAACTTAGTAAAGTAAAAGAAGTAGAGTTAAATAAAGTCAATGGGCCTGTTCACACAAGGCTTAACTTAATCTGGATCAACTAAAGCCAGTATACAGGTAACATGTTATGTTCAGGCTAGCATTTGGGATCCGGCTTAACTTAATCCAGATTAAATTTGAAACATAGAAAGCTAAAGACCATAGGTAACGTTACTAATTATGACGTCAGATTTAATCCACATTTTGCATTCACACTACAATTTAATCTGGATTAATTATAACCTAGTGTGAACATAAAGTGGCTTGATCCACATTTACCTGAGTTAATCCAGATTAACTTTTGTAGTGTGAACAGGCCCAATGTCTGATCCTATAAAAAGGATTTACAGTATTAATGGTGCAATAATTGATTAATTCATTGATTGATTGCTCCTAACATCTGGTGGCAATTCAGGACCAAAACAAGTTGTCAAACAGTAAGTCATAAATGGTGTGGTCTGGGGGACAGGCCCGGGGGGACAGGGCCGGGGAATTTTCTAGCCACAGGAAGCAGTTAACATGTACATGTAGGTCAAATGTGCATCTAATTAGGCCTTGTCTTTTGTTTTATTTGTTTTGTGTCCAGTGAACAATTCAAAACCTAGCCACACACCTGCCCACATGAAAAACACACAAAATAAAAATTACAAATAGCTGTTTTGACTATTTTGAGCTGACAAATTACAGACTTGATAGTGATTTAAGGACATAATATACCAAAATAGTGCTATATTAAAAGTTTTTTTTCCACCCTGAAACAAGTTCAGACAAGCCCGGCATTCTGTGTATTGATTATGTTGCACACAAAATAATTATCATAATTTTCAAGTTTGCTTTTGACATCAAAATGCCAATGGAATTTCTTTTGTAAAATAAGAAAAAAACTGTGCCTTATATCAAGCAGATATCAAAAATTAAAATAATACCTTTTGGCATATTCAAAATCTGTGAATGTAATGTGTTTCTGAAGCAGGTGTTATTTTGTGGGATTGCAGCATATGCAAGTTCTATAAATATAATTTTGAAAACTAAAAATAAATTTGAACTGTTGATCCAGTTTGTTAGCTCAAAAGTATAAAATTAAATATTTATTCAGCGTTGGTAATTTTGTATTTAAAAAAAAAAAAGAGTTGAGAAGAAAGCCAAAAAAAAAATCATTCGAAAAATTCTTAGGAAATTATGGAATATTCTGACCTCCCCCCCCAAAGAAAAATTCCTGTCAAATATTAATTTCATGATACACTTACCTGCATGCATTTAATTAACTGGTTCATAACTGACATGTTTTGATATTCAACAGGTAACTAATTAACGCCATAAAAGAATTTCATTTCCCTGTTATAACTAATTATCGCCATAATATTTTCATTTCTCAGTAAAATGATGTCCATTTCCCTGATATATTTCTAACCTATATAATGTCCAAGTCTAATGACTATAAATACATCATAATTTACTGGTAATATATCTGTGGGGATACAAGTAGGGAAATTTTTGTACAGAAAAAATGAAATGCCAAATTCAAACAGGACTACATTTGTCTTTTTTTGTACAATAAGTAAAAATTACTGTAATACTGACAACTTCAGTAAATAAAATTTTTCAGAGAGGAAAAATAATAACCTAATATAATGACCCCATTTGGTGGCCCCCAACCAAATTAATATAAGATAACCCTCATTTCCTGATTATAAGATTATGCACTGCACAACAAAAACTGACTTCTCTTTGGCTAGGGCCAATATTGAACATGACAGGAAAACTACTTGTTTTTGCATTATTGCCAGGTTCTTACAGGAGGAGATAAAAAAGGGAGGTGACACAGGACAGGTCAACTTTAATGGGGGTTACGGATATAAAACATTTAAAAATGTGTCCATAGGACACGGAAGTCCAGCTTCAGCAAACAAGAAGTAGACTTATACCAGACCTGAAAAGGGGAGACACAGTAAAACTTCAGACCAAATATTAAATCACTTGATATACACAAGTCGAGAAATCTTCGACAAAATTTCATGAGAGTAGGTACAGGGATTAATTGAAGTCAGGGGCATAAGAAGGAGAGATATTGGGGTAAAGATCAAGGAGGCCATTTTTTATCTCTGCATCAACCTCAATCACTGTCCACAAATATATTCCCTTTTTAAAAAATAGTGTATTGTTTACACTTTTCTAATATTTCATTACAGAGTGGTTGTATGCCAGGTGTGTCATCCCCTATCCTAAACGGAGCTAGTATATTTTTAATTCATTCTCTCACCTCCTCCTAAAAATAGTTTCTATAAAAAAAATTGACTTGAATTTGGCATAACATATGAAACATCACAAAACATAAAATGCAATTTATTTGGCCTAACATTTGGTTTGGTTAAAAAAAAAAATGCACCCAAAAATTTAACCAAATACTTATCACAAAGTCCCCAAAATTTTCTAAATTTGTCACAAGACCTTGTAGGGCCCCTCTCCCAATTTTTGCTGCAACATCAAAAGGGGACAAATCTCAAATTTCCAATGTGACATTGAATAAACTGTCCCGTGGTTTCACAAAAATTCTAGATATAAAACCGTATCTTTTTCCACTTAAGATTAATGGAGTAGATCACTACTTATTCAACTCACCAGTGGGTCCAAGTTATTATATCATAGTATAAATTATAAAATATAATTTTGAAATAGATCTCATTAAATTCTACTCCAATGTATAATTTCATAGATATTTCCTTTTGATAACATAAACCGAGAGAAAAGTACAATAAATTACATTTTAATAAATCTTTTTATAAGCTTATTACATAGTTCTATAAATTATACTCCAATAAAATTTTTTAAGAGTTTATTATAACAAAGGCCCATCTTATTTTGTTCTATATTATTTAATTTTGTTCGTTATCACATACTCTTTATTTTGCATTTTTGAAAGAAAGATTTCAAACAATTCGTAATTACAAGGTCATGTAACTTTCTATCATATTAAAACTATCTTTTTTGGCAAGCAACAAATAACAACATGTCACATTTTTCATGATAAGAAATTGTTATAAATCATCCCATTTTGATTGGTCTGAATGGCTGCAAAAGCGAATAATATTTTTTTCCCAATATTTGGTCCTGAGCGTACCAGATGAAGGTTAATCCAGAACAGTGCTTCATATGCAGAGAATATTTCAATTGTAGTTTTCTCTTTTGTATACAGTCTGTTAGATAAAAGAAAAGTAATGCAAAGAATTTTTTGTTTAAGATTTTGAGTGAACAAAAGGCAACAGCCTAACGAGAATTCGTACAGTGCACAACCCAAAAAAGGTGTGGATTGAATCTTTTGGGCATATACTCCACATTCTTTCTTTTAAATAACATCTTTTTTTACCAATGAACTTTTGCCCCTTAATATTAAAATCATGCACTGTCAACTGTACAAATGATACATGATGTGGTCTAAAGATCATTTTTCAAATGACATACCTCACAAGTTAACATAATTACAGTCATTTGATAGTCTAGATTTGTATTTTTGAGAAAACCATACATTTAAATCCTTAGGAAATCAACTAATTCAAGACCCATAACTCTTGCAACAGGCAATTTTCACATACATTTTTATGTAATATATATTTAAAATGTACAAAGCTAAAATGACAAACAAAGGCAAGTGATGTATACAGGAACAGTGTCTAAATTGAAAAGTAAAGTTTTGGTGGGTTTTTTGATGTTTGTTTGTTTCTTTTGTTGGGGTTTAATGCCACTTTCAACAACTATCAGTCCTATCATAGCAGTCAGTTTTACTGGTGGAGGAAGCCAGAGTCCCTGGAGAGAAACACTGACCTTGAGCAGGTAAAATGACAAACCTTATCACTTGCTAAATGAGTTGAACACAACCCGTTTTTATAAGGTACAAATTCAGGCACGAACTCTGGCTTTATAGGGGATAGGCTACTTTAACCTGTACAGGTAAGTTTAAATCAACTACCCTAGACCACTCGGCCACCCAGGCCCCCGGTTTTTGATACGCATGAATAACCTGTGGTCTGATTTTATATTGACTGCTACCGGTTCTTAAGTTTTACTTACCAGTTTTTTGGACATGTCCTCTGAAGTGTCTTCTTGAGCAGTTGTACCAAAGGTATGGTCCTGAATTTTCATAGGGGGAGGTAATTCAATGTCTTCTGTTTCATCTTCTGCCACTTCTAATGGCCGCTTTGGCGTTACCATGGAAACTTGGTCATTTGGTTGAGGCTGTGTTTCTGGGTGATCCTGCAAGAAAATAAATAATTTTTTTTTCATCTGTGTATAAAACAACTGAATGACCGAACATGATGTGAAATGCCATATATTTTATAATAAATGTCCCATCCATAATACACCCCTTACCTTTAAATCTGTTAAATAATAAATTTGGCTAAACTTGTTTGAATCAAGAAGTATTTACATAGAAAAATAGTGACAAATGCGACAAATTCTACATAAATAACAACTACATATCAATGTTTTGCAAATGTTATTTTATCAAATTTGATGATTTCCAGTATGGATAAAACCCCCAAAATTTTGCTAAGTGTTTGCAAAAATAGGCCCCCCATTTTGGAAACCCATCAGGAGCAGTTATTTATAAAATGGAACAATTATATGCCCTTGGATATTAATTATTATCACTCATATAATTTATATTAATACAACAAGACTGCTTAATGGTACATCAACAGCTAATATATTAGGCATGGACCATCTGCAGTTTATACAAGAAATTTTGTCAGTCAAATTATTTTTTCAAAACGATAAAAATCAATCCAGCTTACTGTATTAAGATCCAACCAGCCAGACTATTTTTTTTATGTACAGAGTTCTGACAGTATCAAAGCAACCATGCTTCAACTGTCAGCCTGTGAAAATTATAGATCTTGTCCTCTTCTCTGACCTTGACTCCTGGAAACAAGGTCATGGGGTCATTCAGGTCATTTGTGTTACATTGTATAAAATGAAAATTTCATTTCTGTTAGCTTTTTATTTAATTAAAACCTGCCTTGTAAAAATAACCTAATAGCCCCTTCTTAAACAAATGCATGTATTTTAAACCAAATCCTACCTCTTTCGAGACCGAGCACTTTTCTTGCTTCCAGCAAGGACAAATGAAAGAAATTAAATGGAACATCAGAGATTCTGATTCTGTGTTATTCAGGTGTTTTATCCTTGAATTGCCATGACAACACAAATTTCATCACAATGGAAAAAGTCACAGTAGAAAAATGGCATAATCCTTACAGTTTTCCCCAAAAAACCAATGATTGATTTATCCTTTTTTGTATAAGGAAATTAATATACTTTTTGCTAACACACACACACATACATGTAATAAATTTTATCAATATTTCTTGACATAATAAATCTTCATATCACTCATTTTCCTATTTTGTCAGAGATTGCTTACAGTTAGTTTTTTCTCACTTTTTTACTTAATTAAAAACATATATGCACATATTAGTTCATAATTATCAAAGCTGCTTTGTAATTATCCATTTAAAGAACAAAGTGCTATGCACATAAAAATATCCAGTTTTGTCACAATACGAGGGATTCATTTCACTTATTCTGCCTTGCAAAATATCTTTCAACGGAGTTACAAATCGTTTTCTTCATAAAACAAAAGGTGAAAATATGCTGCCAAATATTATTCCAAACCATACCAGCACTAAACTGAAACATATTCCATTAGGAATTCCAAATAAGAAAATAAATTGTTGAATAATTCTACAATTAATAAAAAAACAGTTGTTAAATCCAGGTAATATTTTCCAACTGTTATTACTATATACTCCTTATTAAAGCAAGAAAAGGCATTCAAACATTGAGTACAGTAATTAAAATTTTAAACCACTGACTTTCAAAATAATCACACCTACATCAGTTATACAGTAAGTACTATTTCCTCCGGTAAATGGGTCACATCCTTAAAAAGTCAATCCTAATTTTCTTCTTTCAATTTTTGTATTTTCTTGGGTATGGAAAAAAGTTTACAATGAAAATCATGACAGAAATAATAAACTCCACATGAAAAGTTACCATTTCTAGAAAGTTAACTTTTAGTGAAGATGTTTTAATACATTGTACATTAGGCCAGTTAAAATTTTTTTTGGTTTTCACCCCCGTTGTCTCATGATAAGAGTTTATAGAAAGTCCACTCTTTTTTTATAAATTGTACATAAGGCCAATAAGATTGAAAGTTGTGGTTTTCACCACTGCTGTCTAATAGAAAGTTCACTTGAATTTTGTAGATATTTTATAAATTGTACATAAGGCCAGGGGTTTTCATCACAACTGTGTCATTAATTTGCTCCCTCTAAATATTTTATTTTGTTAAATTCAATTAAAAAAATTAAAGCTATTCCTATTGAGCTTGTAGGACCTGTCTTACATTTTAAAAATTTTCATTTTGACACAAGTATTCACTTCCTAGTTTCCAATTCAAAATTTACTTTCATTCCCATTGGCATCTTAGATTCACAGATAATTTAACATCTTGCAACTTAACTAAACAGATTTTGCAAAGGTTAAAAAAATATAATCATTTATCACAACAAAAATCAAGTAAATTTTCAAGGACTTTCAAGGCATATTTTCAGATTTTTCCATGGACAGATGATGTCCTATTGTATCTTTCAAAAGGTTAACCTTTATGTCTTATGTTTCTATAGTAACTGATTGTTGCTTAACATCCAGCCGCAAATAATTCTTAATATCCAGGGCAGAATCAAGTTTCAAGAACCTTATTCAAATTTTAAGGACTTTAAAGTCCTTGATTTTTTAATGTTGATTTTCAATTATTTTCAAGGACTTCAAGGACTATAATGCACATTTGTCCCTGTACTTTGGCTCAAAGTGGATAAGAAACTACAAATGAACTTAATCTTGCTCAAACCAGTATTGTATACCGATAAAAAATCAAAATTTGATGTCAAGACATCTTTCTTTCAGCATGGTGGCTAAAGAAGCTAAACAATTAGTCCATGTGGCCTTAAAGTATTTATGACACTCTTGCCAAAAACAGTCAGATTGTTAAAATACCACATAAATAGTAGGAAAATTTTATAACCAGGTACAATAATTTATAACAGAAAACAGCATTAAATTATAGCATGTCAAGGATACATTTGTGAAAGATATTGATTGATGTTGGTTGCTTAAGGTCTAGACCACTGGCAAATATTTCATGCCTATTCAGGACAAGAACAAGTTCAACAATAATTTAATTGTGTGGGGGTGCTGCCACTTGAAAATGAGAGGGATGGGTAGGGATGAAATATTTAGCCTTTTGTAATGATTTTAGCCTCTTCTTTTTTTTTGAAATCTACAAAAAGAATAATGTATGTGCATACAGCATGGCATTATCCATACACGTCACTCACTACGGTCCACCACTAGACCAAAAACAAGACATACTGTGAGCACAACCTACAAAAGATACCCATCTCCCCCAGAGATTATCTGCCCTTTGAATAAGCTGAGATCACTTTCCATCCTATGTGCAAATCTACACATTGTGGCTTATGTACATGTAAAGTTTCATTGAAATCCAACAAACAGTTTAGGAGGAGATGCACTTGCAAGGTATGTGGGCATACAGACAGGGTTGATTGACTGATTAAATGCTGCTTAATGTACAGTGGCAAGTATTTCATGCATATTCAGGACAAGAACAAATTAATGAATGATGATGATGAACCTTGCTTCCGCAGGAAGACATGCCACTTTACCCAGACACATTATTCTGACTCTGGGCTGACCAGTCTCTGCTCTTACTCCTTAATGCTGTGTGCTTAGTGGAGAAGCAGCAAATACCAATTTTAAAGTCTTTGGTTTAACTCAGCTGGGGATTGAACCCAGGACCTTCCTCACTCAAGGCGACCACGTTAACCACCATCGACGGGGTTCATACAGACAGGGTGATTCCTATATACCCCCAAACTTTGTTTGCAGGGTTATAAAAAGATAAGATTTTATGCAGGAATGAGCCACCCATAAGCTTTGCCTCATTATTATAAAATGCAAAAGGACAGTTTTCTAAATTATTGGAACATTATATGACAAATTAACTGTATCATATTTCTGACAATTGATTAAATGATATATCTAACTCATTCACTATTGATAACATCAATATCTGTCAGATTTAAATGTATGATTTTAAGTTTGCTAATCATTTGAAAACTTAAATAGTTCTTAAGGTGAAAATATTGTCACTGTGTTAATACAGAATTTCTTGTATAAAGCCCCCCCCCCTTGCTTCTATAAGTGCCCCTCCCCTTAGTTTGGATTGAAATCCTTAAGTGCTACTTCAAACTCCCAGTATTGCAAGATCAAAGAACAGAAAATACTTTGAGTAAAGGACAATTTTATATTTTAACATTAAATGAAGGGATGGGGAACCAGAATAATTTATTTCGGGCGATTCAAAACTATAGGGGAAAAAATACTTTGAACCAGACTTAGAAGAACTGAGGATTAACCAATGGTCATAAGTAACCCATGGTTTAATTTTTTAAGCGACTGCCTTGGTGGTGTAATGGTAAGCGTGCTCGCCTTGAGTTTCTTAAAATTGATATTTGCTGCTTCTCCACTTAGCATGCAGCATTGAGGACTGGTAATAATGTGTCTGGGTAAAGTAGCATGTCTTCCTGCGGACTGTTGCTTTCATGTGCTAGCATGTTAAAAATCCAGCTTAGTGTGTTGGTCTGGTACAAAGCAGGGTTCATTCATCATCACTCATCATTTATATGCTCTCATCCTAAATATACATGAAATATTTGCCAATGGCATGGCATTAAGCACTATCCAATCAATCTATTTTTTAAGTGCTCTGGGCACTTTTATAAGAGGAGTACAGTAATTCAATAACCATTCCCCATTCAGTTCTAAAAACTGATTCTAACAATTTATTTCATGTTAACAATAGGCTGTATTAATGTTTTTTACCCAACAGACTCTATGAATACAGGAACAAGGATCCTGCAGGCCTTGATGGAACGATTTGTGATGTGTATTTAGTAACAAAACAAGAAACCCCATCTCTTGAAGATCATTAAAGTCATTTCTGTCTCAATCATGAAGAAAAAAAGTAATTTCTGAAATCTTTGATATTATATTCTCAGAATATTTCAAAGAAGGTATATTTCATTATTTGAATCTTATTCATCTTGAAAAACCGAAAACAATATCCACACTCATATGGTCATAAAATTGAAAATATTACTTTGTACAAAATAAATAAATAAAATATCCAGACAAATTAATAAGGTCTAAATATGGTGTTCTTAAATTTTTATTACTTGATTAATTCTAAAAAAAAAAAAAAAAAAACGGTCAAAAACAGTATTAATGATTTATTCTGAAAAAAAAAAAAACACAAGGTGAAAAACAGTATTCCTAATTTATTCTGAAACAAAAAACACATGGTGAAAAACAGTATTCCTAATTTATGATGAAAAAAAAAACAACAAAAAAACACTTGGTGAAAAACAGTATTCCTAATTTATTCTGAAAAAAAAAAAAAACATGGTGAAGAACAGTATTCCTAATTTATTCTGAAAAAAACACATGGTGAAAAACAGTATTCTTATTTATTCTGAAAAAAAAAACATGGAGAAAAACAGTATTCATGATTTATTCTGGAAAAAAAAAACATGGTGAAAAACAGTATTCATGATTTATTCTGAATTAAACCCACGGTGAGAAGTTACAAATTTCTTGTTCAATTGCATTCAATAACCAAGACTATTTTCTTCATCTGAATTAATAGCATCATTAATATATATTGACAACACACATTTATATTACAAACATGGCTGTTTTCTAATATACATCTTCCAGCAAACCAAATGAAGCGACCACATCAGAAATATGAAATTAAATCTCTTTGTATACATACCAATTGCCAAACGAAATTCCAACGACAATTTAATTTTTTCATGTTAATCCACCCAGATGATAGCTGATAACAAGACAAATATTTATAATCTCCGACCTTGACAATACAACTTTCCGTTGACAAGATACCTATCCCAGAATTCCAATAATTACTGCTTTCTGATTAATGTTTCTTTTCTTGTTTCATATATCTGGAATAAGCTAAAGGGTATCCAATATACATATAAACTTGTGTGGAACAACAGCTGCATAAAGGTGTCATTTTCAAAATGGTATCAATAAGGCAAATGGGGGGAGGGGGTGGTTTGAAAAATGTTTTCATGGCCTATATCACAGAATTTTTTTTTCATTTTTAAGGTGTAGCTTAAATAAGCTAATGGTATGCAAATACATAATACTTGTGTGGAACAACAGCTGCATAAAGGTGTCATTTTCAAAATAGTATCAGTAAGACAAATGGGGAGGGTTTTTTTTGAAAAAAATGTTTTCATGGCCTATATCACAGAATTTTTTTTTATTTTTTAGGTGTAGCTTAAATAAGTTAAGAGTATCCAATATACATATATTCTTGTATCGATGAACAGCTGCATAAAGGTGTCATTTTCAAAATGGTATCATTAAGGCCAACAGGGGGGGGGGGGGGGTTGAAAAAAAATATTTTCATGGTCTATATCAAAGATTTTTTTTAAATTTTTAGGTGTAGCTTAAATAGGCTAATGGTATGCAATATACATATACACATGTATTCTTGTGTGGAAGACAAGCTGCAGAAAGGTGTCATTTTGTCATTTTCAAAATGGTGTCAATAAGGCAACCATCATTTTCTTATGGGGTAGGGCTGGGATTAAAAAATAAAAAAAATTTAACTGCTTGGTCACTATTTTCTGATTTTGTGGTGTAGCTGAAAAAAAAAATGCTGCCACCTGCTAGATGGATTTGAAATTTGAGAAGTGTAAACCTATGTAACATATAGAATAACGAACATTTTGACATTTTGACGGTTGAGACTGAAATTATCATCAGTATCTCAGTGAGCCCGACAGGGCAAGCTGTGAAACAGTCATCATGACAATTTGAGTTGAGACCTTTACATTATTTTATTTTTTTTATAGGCAACATCATAATCAAGGTCACATGACAATTTGCCTGATGACAGTATCATGGCTATAGGCTCATGTGCAATTGATACTGGAAATAATCAGGCAACAATGCCAAAGACTGTGCAAAGTGAAATAGCAGGTTATAAACATTTCTGGTTTGCATCAAAGGAAAAAAATATTTTTCTTTCCTTTTCAAAAGAAATAAATTTTTTCTTAGAGGAAGGTTTTGAAATTTTTATTTTACACACAATGAAAATCTCAAGCGGTTGTTCATAACTGTCATTAAACTAAAACAATATCTTATAAAATGACCATGTTGGTTACAGGATGTAACAGGTAATTTGCACTCTTGACAGAATTTTTTTGACACTGAAAAACAGTTAACTTTATAAAAAAAAAAAAAAAAAAAAAAAAAAAAAAAATCCTGTGAATATAAATAAAAGCACCTGTTTTCAATGCAAAACAAATTTAATAACTAAAATTTGTTGTCTTTAGTTTTTGAAATAGCACTTGTATTTAAGTACAACAACCTTATGGAATCTCAAATTGCACCAAATATAAAACAATTCCTTACAACCAAACTTAATTTCTTTACCAGGTTTGGGAAAATACGCAGTGATTTCTTTGCCTTACAGAATTTATTTTAAGCAGAAAATGCATCTGTTATTACATGAGATGATATATCATAACTGAACATGCAGAAAAAAAGAGGAGCGGTGTATATATATGAAGATAGGATATCTACAAACAGCCAAACTGAGTTCTCAAATTCACCAACATTGAGGGTGTAAGTCTAGCCTGCTGACATTTTAGAATCAATCACTTAATTAATTCCACTGCAATGATCAAATTTTATAAAAAATTTAATAACGAAATCCAAATGAAACATCTGAAATTAAATTTAAAAAAAAGAATATGGAATTTATGCCAAAATGACCTATCCTAATCTGACATAGTTTTCTCAAATATATTCAAAAGCCAAAAAGGTAAATCCAGAAAAGCATCATACATACAGTTAAATTTGACCTTTTTTCTGGCATGTTGACCTTGCTTTTTCACTAATCACACATCATTTAGGAGAAAGAGCAAAGACCGGTTGCCCCAGAGTCAGAATACATGTAATTTGTGTGGGTAAAGTGGCATGTCTTCCTGCAGATTGTTGATTTCATGAGGTAGCATGTTAAAAATCCAGCTCAGCATGTCAATCTAGTACAAAGCAGAATTCATTCATCCTCTTTAATCAATATCTTTTCCTCAAAAATATGCATGAAATATTTGCTGCTGGATATTAAGCAACATTCAATCAATCAATCAATCATGGTGCTTAACATCCAATGGCAAGTATATCATGCATATTCAGGACCAGAGCATTTTAATGATGAGTGATGATAAATGAACTCTGCTTTGTACTAGAACAACATGCTTAGCCGGATCTTTCATGTGCTAGCTCACGAAAGCAACAGTCCGCAGGAAGTCTTGCCACTTTTCCCAGACTCTGGGCCAACCAGTCTTTGCTCTTTCTCTTAAATGCTGCATGCTTAGTGGAGAAGCAGCAAATACCAGTTTTAATGTCTTTGGTTTGTCCTGGCTGGGGATTGAACTCACGACCTTCGGCACTTGAGGTGAGCACGCTAACCATTACACCACCGAGCAGTTTCAATCAATCGAACAATATAGACTATGAAAATGGAGTTTTATTCCCTGAAACATTAGACCACTTTAATCTTAACACATTTCTTAACTGACCTGTATTTGTTAATCAGCTCCCTACTAACTTATTATACAGAGCCAGGTGAACTATGAAAACCCCTCTAACTATGATTTTACGCACAGATAAAAGTGCAACAAACTGCTAATTAGACACCTATACCGTAATATGTCAGTTACATACTAATTAATGTCTCTTAATGTGGAGAAAAACATTGATTTGCTGTATTAGAAAAAATATATGATGCATTATAGGACAGAACATTGTTTATCAAACAAGTATTGTGCTTAATTTGGTAAAATTAGTAATGAATTACGGCTGTCGTTGTCTCCCGCCTTGTGTCACCACTGTACTAGAAAGATTTGTTTTGTGACGTTGCTTGTTTGGGACAATCCACACACTAGAAGATTCTCAAACATGCTTCAACTGATGGATTTTCTATGAAAATCTGACATTACAAAGCAAAAAGAACTGATTATGCAGTAGGGACATCAAACTAGAGTCATTGTTGGGTGTAATCCTTTAGAACATGTATTAAGACGGTTGAATCAAATTTTGACTACGACTAATTCAATGGAAATATGACCATTATCTTATACTTAATATTTTTTCCTCTTATGTACAACTGAGTAATAATCCATCCATTTGGTCAACATTTTCACTGCTGGTAAATTTTGATCCATCTACAGTAGCCTCCCCTTTTCCCAAATCTATTTGAAATAATATTTTATCTGAGGTCAACTTTTAATGTTTTTCCTTTAACAGGCTTTAGTAACAGAAACTAATGGAAATGAGTTGGCTTTATTTTTTGCACTCTGTAACAGAATTAGTATAAAGTGCGACTGACATTTGTTGGACCCAGTTACTGAATTAGTTTAAAGTGCAACTGACATTTGTCCTATATGTGTGTCAAAGATATGTCTGCCAGGATTGAGAAATATGATTATCCCAAAAGAAAATGAATTCATACAGCATGTTTCAATAAATCATTGTTATTCGGGTCTGTTTGATCTATAAATCTGCTAGCCAAAATTTAATTAAATCTAGGAAATGTCTGGGAAAAAGAAAATCTAAATAATTTTTTTTTTTTAAATATGAGGCAACTTCATAATATAATATAAACAGATTGATTGATTGAACAGCCATTCAAGTAACAGTTTTACAAGTTTTGAGGGGGGAGGACAGAATAGACCTTTAACTGGACTTTTTGACTAATTTTACTGAGCAGGACTTTGGGATAAAGTCTCACAGGATATGTGAATTACATATGACTTCATTCAGGAATCCAGACTGAAAAATTTATTTTCTCAGCAATTCAGGATTTAGGTTTTTTTTTTTTGGATTTGAACCCCTCCTACCCACTTTCAATTCTGAAATTTAACAATTAAAAATTTCTGAACAGTTAAACAGTTATGTTAGTTTGTTTTCTGTCAACACAGTATAAGTATCAAAGGTATTACTACGAATAGTTCAGAATTTTATTAAAATTTAAGGGCCAAAAAAATTGTCTATGCTATCTTCCCCTCCATTAAAAAGACCTTTGTTGAATTCAGTCAAACTTGCTATTGCAGTCACCTCTTTTAAGCAGCCATTTGTTTTGGCTGGCGGTATTTTTCAATCCTCGTTGTTAAAAATTTTATCATGAATCAACTTCATTTAAGAGGTCACTTAAAATGGTTCCTTTGTCTTCTTCTCAAAGGTGACCTCTTAATACAAGTTTTTCTGAACATGGTTTGGTGGAGTCTAATTGTACTTTACAAAATACCTCATACAACCATAATCATAAGACTTCTCCAGAAGATGTACCAGTATTTATTTATGGTTCATAGAGCAAAACAGCTAGTCTACAGAGATAATATAAGTCATAAAATATTAATAAATTTCCTATCAAAATGGATCAGTGCATTTACCACAGGGATCAATCATTTGTTTTTGAACTTTCTGCCAAAGATCTTTTGTTTTGCACTATAATTTTTGTCAAAAGAAAAGTGTTTTGGTTATTACACAAAAACATGTTTGATTCCTAAATGATTTGAAAAGATGATTATGATGTATTCATAAATAAATGATTTAATTTGATAAATAGAGTAATAGTTAGGAGTTTTTATTTTACAAAATCTGAATGATGTAAAAAGATGACTGATACAAAATACTGCAAATTCTATATATTGTAAAAAATACCTAATAAACAGACAACTGTCATGAAAGACCACATAATCAGTCAACTGTCATAAAAGACCACATAAACAGACAACTGTCATGAATGACTGCATAAACAGACAAATGTCACAAAAGACAACATAAAGAGACAACTGTCATGAAAGACCACATACACAGACAACTGTCATGAAAGACCACATAAACAGACAACTGTCATGAAAGACCACATAATCAGACAGCTGTCATGAAAGACTGCAAAAACAGAAAAATTGTCAGGAGAGACCACTTAAACAGACAACTGTCATGAAAGACTACATAAACAGACAACTGTCATGAAAGGCCACATAAACAGACAACTGTCATGAAAGACTACATAAGCAGACAACTGTCATGAAATACCACTTAAACAGACAACTGCCCTGGAAGACCACTTAAGCAGAAAACTGCCCTGGAAGACTTCAGTAAAGACCACACATGAAACTACCACAAAAGTATACAGTCACAGAGACTTTATAGTAAGGCTGCTGCATTTAAATACTATATAAACAAACAACTTCCTTGAAATACCACATAAACAGACAACACCACAAAACAGACAACACCACAAAACAAACCAATTCTAATGAATATTAGAAAGGAATATGAAGATACCAAATTGTTAAATCATAAATCATTTTCATAATCAGAAAAGCAGTAACAGGTATGTCCTTTCCATTGCACAGGCGCGGATTCAGGCGGGGGCGCACCCGGCGCGCGCCCCCCCTAAAAACGAAAAAATATAATTTTTTAGTCTTAATTTTCGTGATTTCTATGAGCTCCGGGGGCTTCGCACCCCCCTGGTCCCCTAAGAAGGCACTGACCTGGACCAGCGCCCCCGCTAACGTAAAATCCTGGATCCATGCCTGTAAATGGTCACAAATACTGTTTAATAAGACATGACTTTGCATTCATTATATAAATGTTTATATATTGTTTATAACAATCACTCTGAATTCAGTGACATTAAATGGTTACAATATTATTTTTAAAATAGCGGTAATTTTGCATTCATTGACATTAAATGGTAACAACTAGTTACAAATATTGTGTATAGCTGCCTTTTTTGTCTCGCATGCAACAATATGGCGAAAGCAAGATATATGTGTTATTTTCCTGAGGCACAGCAGCACTAATTTTTTTGAAGCTCTATATCTCTGCAACTATTAAACTTATGAGGACCAAATTTGGTGGGCATATACCGGTAGTGTGTGTTATGAAATTGTTGACTACCAAATGACATTTTTCCTTGACCTAATTTGCATTGGTTCAGTGACTATCACATTCAGTATTAAGTTCTTGTGCTTAGATCTGTTTCTCAGTATCTATATATAATTTACCAACAATATTGGGTATGCATATGCATCATTAGGAGTACATGTCAGTCTGACATGTCTTATGTCCTTGACCTGGTCCATCGACTTGGTACAGTTTTCATGCTTATATCAATTTTTTAGTAACTATACACCATAGATCAATAATATTGGGCATGAATCATGAATATGCATTATAAGGAATGCATATCAGTCTTGAATATGCCTTATGTCCTTGACCTAATTTTCATGGTCTACTGACTAAGGTCAAGTTTTTATGCTTGGATCCATTTCTCATGTAATTATACATGGAAGGTAAACAATATTGGGCATGAATATATATTATTAGGAATGCATGTCAGTCTGGCATATGTCTTGTCCTTGACCTAATTTTCATGGTCTTTTGACTAAGGTTAAGTTTTCATGCTTAGATACATTTCTCAGTATCTATATATGGTAGGTCAACAATATTGGGTATGCAATTACATTAATAGGAATAAATGTCAGTCTGACAATTGTCATATGTCCTTGACATAATTTTCATGGATGAGTGGCTTTGTAAATTTCTCACCTTCAAGTCCATTTCTCAACAACTGTAATACATAGACCCACAATATTTGGTCTTTAGTTAGATCTTGGTCTGCTGTAGGCCATTTGACCTTGACCTCTTTTTCACTGTCAAGTTTTGTGATAAGGTCATTTTTCAGTACAGACTTCATTACAGACACATGAAAGATCAATTCATTCATAGGGAAACCTGTCAGTCCTTGACCTCATTTTCATGGATGAGTGATTTTGTAAAATTTGCAACATATTTTCACATGTAATATAAAAATAGGAGATGTGGCATGATTGTCCATGAGACAGCCACCCACCAAGTGACAGTAGAATTTTAACTTCTACAGGTCGCATTATGGTAGGCTTTGTGTCGGTAACTTTATAAATTCATAGTCCTCTTGTAACATAAAATGTATGAAATGTAACACCATGCTTGCTGAAATGTTGCTTTTTAATTGGAAAGGTGACGTTTTGAAAGATGATGTTATCACTTTAGTCATGAATTATAAGTCTTCTTTCGGGCTTTTACATCAAGATGAAGAAAGGAAGCAGACTTATGACTGTTTATTTTATCGTTATTCAAAAGCTAGTTAGACATAAGGATTTAAATAATCACCGAATGACGTCGGCTATATTTCAATATTCTTGATTCCTAATAACTCTTTAAGAAAATTTGCCTCAAGTGATTTACAAGCAAGTAGGCAGCATCAACGAGAGGAGCACAGTTTGTAAACACCGAACTATGTTGAACTAAATTGTTATCGCGTTGGAATCTTCGAACGTTCATTATTGAGCAATATAAAGTTTTATCATGAAATCAAGAGTTTTAATATACAAATTCGAGTGTATGAAAATAGTACAGTGGTATTCGTATGGTATCATAATATTGTCTCCTGTTATCGCAACGCATTACGAGTCAGTCGAAGTATTAAATTCGGAAACCAGCTTACTGGTGTCTTCAATTACGCCCGCTTTCTTAAGAAACGAGAAACCTTGAAACGATTCGTCCATTTATTTGATACAAACTTAAATGATTTCAATAAAATTGGAAAAATCTCAACTTCGTAAACTACAATAGATTTCAATCAATTTTGGCACTATAAATGAAGCAAAAAGTTTACTAAATCACGCCTGTGGTTCACACAAATGCAATTTTGAACCAGTGTTTCTGGCAAAACAACAGGTACTTGACAATGCCCTGTTAATGGGGTTTAACATCTCACTCAACATTTAAAAGGTTACAATGTTTCACTATTATATCTTACCTTAATTTTACAACTGCCTTTCGTTAGAAGTCTGATTGATTTGCCATATAAAAAAGGAATGGACAAGTCCTACTATTTCGTGTTTAACCAATAAAATTTTTAACATCCTGTTCATTTAAATAATTCTATTCCCAACAGAATCAATTAATACTTGCAAATAATTAACTAAATACAATGTAGTAATATTTCCATTAGTGTTCCAGTTTGGACAATTGTTATCGCTATAAAGAATAGGTTTAGTGGAACTAAATAATATAGAACATCAAGTTGTATAATATGGTTGAACCGAAAGAGAGACATAATGAATGTCACAGATTACATCACATCATAACTTTGCAGTAGTTGCATTAGTCTAGTTTAATTTTAAGACAAATATTTAATGTATTAAAAGTAAACAGAACCTGACACTGAAATACAAGTCAATTGTTCCCTAGTCTTTTATAATTTATGTTAGTTTGTACATATTTATTTCGTGTTTCGATTGGGATAAACATCAAGAATATATAGAACCATTTTTTGTTTTCTTTGACGTTTGAAAAGATATTTATTTGTGATTGGGTGTATTTATTCTTTTCTCATATTGGGCAAATAATATGAATCCATGTTGAGATAATATTCAAAATATAAATATAACGATAGGATCTATCCATATCTCAAGCAAAATTTCCATCTCTTCCGTTTAATAACTACTACTATAGTAAATTAAAATACAAGTTTACCAATGCTGAATAAACATCGAAAATTTTGATTTGCTAAATGCGCATTTCACGGAGCAATAAACCTCTCACCATCGGCATTAGAAGAATTTTGAAGATTCCAAATGGGCAACCAGAAATCGTTAAGTCAAAAGACAGACTGACTTATATTAACCCCGCCTGTCCCAAAACCCAATAACCTGTAGTCCAGTGGTTGTCGTTGTTTAATTAGTCATTTATTGTTATATTTTCACCATTTTTTGCATTAGATTAGGTCGATTGTCGTGTTTTATGTATAGTTTCATATTTTGTATTTCGGGGCCTTTTACAGCTTCCGTCATGATATGGACTCTGGTTAATTGTTAAAGGCCGTAATGGGACATGTAGTAGTTTAAATTCTACTGTCATTTTTGGGCTGGCTTTCTCATGGACAATCATGCCACATCTTAATTCTATTTTTATATTATTAAAACAAACATGAATTCAAGTCTTGAATGACTTGACGTTGCAATTCTTTTGCACTGGTCTCCTGAAAGAGTGAGCCATTTTGGTTAGTTGTCACAGGGACGTATATATAGATCTATATACGTCCCTGGTTGTCAGTATCATTACATACATTCATTGATTCTATCTGATCAAGTTGTTTAAGACTGGGATCCCAGTTTAAGACTAGGACATTTTTGTTAAAATGTCCTTTATTGTTGATTGACTGTAAACAATCATATTAATTAGTAGTAGGGAAAATCTTCAGGTGATCTAATAACTGCATGCATTTTATTTGTTTCCACTGAACAAGTTGTAACAACTTTGCAATTACACATTAATGTTATAATTCAACACAATATTATATTCACTAAATTCTATTTAATTCTAAACATGTTGATGGTTTACAACTAAGATACAGACTGTCTTCAATACTCGAAGGAACTTTCTTTAAACTCTTAAACTTTGCAATATTTTATAGTTTTTTATTTATTTAAGTCTCGCCACATACATCATTATATAAAATCATGACATATATATGTAAAGCATGTATTATTTGCATAAAAAACAAAGTATGTGCCATTCTTAAAAAAATTATGAGAGACTATTATATGTACAATAAAAAAATTTACATATGATTAAAACATATTTATATATACATCTTATAGTTCAAAAATACATAAAAATCAATGGTATTAAATACTATTTCTTCTCAATAAAATGATATGACAGGTTTTGGAAACTGCTTTGAAAATTTCATCATTGCTGAATAGAAATATAAATTTGTTTTCATCAGACAATTCTAAAAAAATATTATTTAACTGAGAAACTTCTGTAAACATAGATTGCCTCAAGTCAACATATAATGGACACTTTAAAATAACGTGGTGTTCATCCTCTATTTCGTCAGAACAATTAAAACATTTTTTTTTCTCATAACGACCAGTTTCAGTCTTTAAAGGTGCGACTGCGCATCTGAATTTGGCAAAGGCACTACGATGACGGAGAGGTAGGTATTGTTTCAAGTAAGATTCAGTACAAAATGAAGATTTAAATAATGCATAAGTGCGTAACTTACAAC
>JAULBM010172584.1:0-17836 GCA_032357055.1 Geukensia granosissima
TTAAACTCCCCCTTTTTTTTGTATGGTACAAAGTCATACAAGAACTCATGCCGTATGGGTGATAGGTTACAGTGATCTGTATACAGGTAAGTTTAAATCAACTACCTAGACCACTCGGCCACCCAGGTCCCTCCCCTTTTTATTGAACTGATGCTTCTTGAGCAGATTTACCTACATTGTAAATTGACTGCAATTTAACCTTCCATATGCAATACATAAACATTAATGCAGAGAGTCCACTATTAAGTCAATGAAGACGTAGTAGCTTGTGGTAGTTTAAATTATTCTCTTATGTTGAAGTTTGATTCAGTGAAAAGGTTGAATTACGTGTACTTGACTTATAAAAACAAGTAAATCCCCTGACTGTCACTTTTCAAAACTTGACACCTCTGTCATGTCTGTTCAAATTAATTTGTTTCAGTTGTCATATTAAAATTTTTATTTTGGGGCCTATTTCAGACAGAGATACTTGCATCCTACCTAGAAAGTCCAAGGCACACCAAAAATTGAAGTTTATGTTTTGTGTTGGGACTCATCAAACTTTTGAAAATCTGGTTCTTTACTAATCAACCTTAAAAGCTACAAGTTCACCTCTGTTCAGACTTTATCATATCTCCTTCTTTCGAGTAACAAATTGACCTTTTGATTTTTGTGGCTGATAGCAAAAGTAGATGCACATATTTTTTTACCAAGGCCACAACAAAAAATGGTGATGAGGTTGCAATTTCAAGTAGCATATCTTATTTCATATCACTGGACCAAATCTTGTAGTTGTGTCTTTTTTTTAATTGTATCTCTTGAGACAGAGCTGTCAAGTCTCACACATATCTTATGTAGATTTTCAGTAAATTCCGTTGATCCTTTATTTTTTCCTTTGATCTTTGAAAGTTTTTGCTGTTCACTTGATATCAATCATCAAAACTTGACAGGTCTGTTGAGGTATGGAAGTATTATACAGAAGGAACTACTAACAGTGATTAATGCATTTTATGTCCAACTGATTTTATTGAAGAAACTAAGCAAAAATGACCTCACTTTACTACACATTTATAACAATGTTTTTGAACCAAGACTGTGTTGCCTACCGACAACTAATCGGCCATAACATGGTTTTATCGGTTATCAGTCAGATTGTATTGTATCCACAATTACAGGATATAGGTAATTCTGTGTGCTATATTTAGAGTCGAGCGTTATTCTGCCTTTCAAACCATCAACACTGGTGTAAAAATGGTCGAAATCGACCCATGTTTAGCCATTTAAGAGAATAAACTTTCAGAAATTTTTTATATATTTTTTAATTTCCAAGCTGTAATTAAAAGCAAATTAGTGCATTTTCCTGTGATTTCCTATTAGTTATATTTTAGGTTGTGAGTCTCCTTTCCTCAGTTCAAATGACTGCTTAATAAAAGAAACCACCATATCAATATCTATATGGTTAGAAGGATTAAGAATCTGTTGAAGCTTTTCTATATAGTTTAAAAGTGACTTTTTTTTATTATAGGAGTTCATAATATTTCAAGAAATCTTTCCTTATTTTCTGATTAATTTTACAATTGACAAATGACAGCAAAACTATTGTGTTGTCGACTCTCGTACACCCGGAAGATGTATCCACGCAAGCGTCAAAAGCAGAAATGCAGCATCAGTAAAAGGGTCTATTGAAGAAAAAGTAATTTTCATCATCAATAATAATACATATTTCACATTTTCTATCTTCTCTAAGACTTTTTAAATATATCCTCTTTAAATAAATTAGTCGTGGTTACTTATTCAAAATTTTGTAAGACTAGGATTCAACAAAGAGACTACCGACCTGCTGGAGCCTGGGGTGGGCCATATGGATTAATTTATCAGCTACCAAAAACACTTTGTGTTTGTTAAAAGTTCAAATTTATTTTCCAGATATTTACAGTTATAAAACCCAGTATTTAAACCGACAACACACACGTAATCGTGCGACAAAAGGGCAAAATTACCAATGTTTTAAATTTTAAAGATCATCAAAATACTTACAAATCGGAATTGCAGAAACGATCAACGCATTGCCGTAAAATAAAGCTGATGATTTGGTTGAGACATTTCTGCTAAAATCTTGTAGAAGAAGTTCTTCTTCTTTAGTCAGCTGTTTATTCTTTCCGTGCTTGTTAGACATTTTGACGATGTGGCAGTGTTGACCGGTGAAATTAAAATGAAGTGTACACGCGTCACAAAAGAGTGTCAATCAAGGAAGACAACTTGTGTCAGACAGGTGCCCTGTGGCAATTAGAGTTGTCGTTCTTTTAACGCTAAATTAAAACAATAGAGACGTTTGTCCTTAAGGAAACTACGAAAAAAATTTAAAGTTGTTATATTTTCTCATAATTGACCCATTTCCAATTGTGTCATAATTATCTCCCCTGATTTACAACTACAGCTATGCTAACATTCTATGGAATTTTTCAATAATTATCAAAATTTTACCTGAAGACCTCATTAAATCATACCGTGAAATTACCCTCAGGCAGTTATTTTGTTAATCGGTTGCGCAGGTGAAGTTGTTTATTTGCACAATAAACAAGTTGTTTGTTAATAAACAAGTTGTTTATTGGCAATAATAAACAAAAGGATTAGTGGGACTCCCATAGGATCTAATAGAGCTGTTGCCGTAGTTTTAAATCAAGTGAGATAATACTGAGTGAATTGGAAAGAGGTCTTTTTTTTTTAATAAATGCATAAATCTAGAAATTTACTTGAAAAAGCACATAATAAATCATTGTAAGAAAGTGAGGATCATGCATCGGTCAAGTTTACAAGTATTTACAATGTTGTCATGTTACAGATGTTTCTCCATAACAAAAGTTCCAAAAAGAAGAAAATATAATCATTTAATAGCAAATTTACACCCATAGGGGTCAAGCTAAACTACAAGACATATTCAAATAATACAAAATACAGATATGAACAAACATGAGTTTCTGTGAACATGTGGCTGACGTGGACCTCATTTTCGCAATTCTAATGATTGCTTTATAAAGTCGCAAACATAAGGCAACAGTTCAAGTTTTGGATCGAGAATAAATTTCAACTTTTGAAAGGGCAACATATTTTGAGAAAAATCAGGATTAACAGATATAATATTTTCTAAAAATTCGTTTCGAATAGGGTTATTAATTCTACAGTTTAAGAAAAAATGATCTTCATTATCAATTTCAGAACATATATTACATAATCTTTGTTCTCTGGGAATATTTTGGTATCTTCCAGTTTCAATTTTGAGCCCATGGTCACTTAACCGAAATTTAGTCAGCATCTGTCTATTTTTGAAACTATTATTTTGCGATAAGTATTCTTCCATGTTAACATCAGATTTTAGATGACTGTATAAAAATAATTTTGATTCATCATTGACTTTGGATAGTTTATCTAATGTTTTAGTCTTGTAGTTGTGTATTATTTCAGTTTTTAATTTATTTTTTACCCTATTTTTTATTTGATTAAAGGTTCTATCAGAATGGCATTCAGAGGGATTGATGTTATTTTCTTCAGCAATGCTACATGCAAAAGTGTACCATGAGTACATCCCACTATTATGCAGTATTTTATTTACATTAAAAGCTTCTTTTACTAGTGGGTTAATGTCATTTAAGTTAATTCTAGTAAAATACATTAAAACTTGTGTTTTTATAAATGAAGTTAAGGGTTATCTACCCAGGTCAGATTTTGCTGCAATGTTGCATGAAACAAAGTTCAACGTCCAACGGCAAATATTTCATGTCAAGCATATTAATGACGAAAGAGTGTTATTGTGAATGAATAAATGAATCCAGCTTTTTACTTGACCAATACGCTGAGTTAGATGTTTAACGTGCTATCAAGGCAACATCAACAAGTAAGACATTACTCCCTACTAATAATAACATTGTCAGACTCGAAGAGAATCAGTCTTTTCCCTTTACCACTTAATGCTCAGCGGATAAGTTCATGTAAAGTATTATAAATATTCAACATTAAATAAAGATGCATGTATCTCCCTTTTACCTGCAACGCCTACAACTGTATTTAAGCATAAATTGGACTGCCGTCCCTTGATCTGGTTACATGTAGAATTATTTACGTGACTATAGGATTGCCCATCTGGTTTAAAGAACGGACAACGTACGTTGTATTTTTTGACACATTAGGCGTACTCTCGCGTACCATCTGTCAAATTAATTAGCAGCAGAAGCAAAACACTCCTTACTTTGGCATGAAATTGAAACAACGTTTTAGTACTATCGTTACATAATATCATTTTTGCTCAACAATTTGTTATATTGTTCATTTTATAGTTAAAAAATCATTTATAATATAAAGTCTTTATCAATTTGTTTTATTTGTTAATATTCAACGTTTATTATACGACATCTTACATTTGTAACTGTTAAAGTTATTTATGCGTTTGCTGTCAACAACTGTATATACGAAATATTAACGACGTAGCTTTTAACAACATTTAATCAATCAATAAAAAAGAACAAAATTCAATCAAATAATGCCCCGTCAATGGCTCAACAACACACTTTTCATTCATAACATAAATCTACGTGTTACTTTCGAGAAAGAAATGTTTATGGTCACTACTGCGAATTTTGAGAAACGTTCGTCTGTTTACATAACCATAGAATAAATCTGTACTAACAAAAGTGCTTATTCATTTTGTTATGCAACAGTTCACTGTATTTATAAGGCCATATCCGTTTTCGAGTCCTAAACGCAGTCGACTTAAGTGCTATGGTCATAAAAACCGTTAATTTCCAAAAGTTGATAGGTGATTTATATCAATTAAGTAAAAATGTTGACAAATAGCCATGAAATATGATGATATTTTTTCTTTTTTTACCGATCTATCATGGCGCAACCTTGATTGTCAACAAAAAATATCTGGTTTCTACGATAAGCTTGTGACATTTAAATATGGAACGGAAGTATCATTGAAATTAATGACAGAGAATATTTTACAATTAGGTTAAATATTTATTGTAATAAAATGTACTAAAATGTACTTTTTATCAATTTTATTGGTTGCAATGAAGTTTTTAAATAAATGAAATTACTTTCCCACTGATATTTCATCAGACATAACATAATCGGTGCTTAATAATGTTTTTTTTAAATGTAGGTCATTTAAACATGGTCTGCATACGGCTAAGATAAGGTTCAACGGGTAGTTAAAGCCACCAGTTTTGAAAAAAGAAATTATTTAACGTTAATTATAACGCTTTTTGTACAAGATAAATTGATTATACTTACCACCATAAAAACACAAGTTCTTTCCGGAGATAGCTTCAATCCAATTATTTAGAATAAGGCAAAAAAGATTATTTTTTAATTTTACAGTTTGATACAAATCGGTCATGTTGTTTAAGTGCAATGCTTAATTTCAAACAGAATCAAGCTCTTCGTTTTATGAGTACAAAAACGAAATTTAAACCAAGAAACTGTGCTAAAACGAATACACCATTTTTTCCTCAATTAAAATGCAAGTAAAAGAGATAATCTGTTTTACAAAAATGCATCAAAATCTATCTGAAATGTCTCATCAAAACGTCTGTACCATATTTTACTAGACTCCAGAACTATATATATATAGAAATAGACAGTAGTTCTAAAAAGAAACGATCGACCTTAAGTGTATTCATGACTACATGTAGGTTTTTAACATGTACATATCAAAAACTGAATTTAACCAACTGTGCACCCCTTCTCGCCGATTTATTCCTTTATTCGTATAAAGCTGACTTCATACAGAGCCTTCTACAGAGAAAAGAGAAAAAGTTGGCTCAATCTTTTGGTGTCACGTTCCGCTATATAGATGATGTCCTATCACTGAATGACTCTAAATTTGGTGACAATGTTGACCGCATCTATCCCATTGAACTTGAAATAAAATACTACAGAAACAAGAGATATGACTTTGTTTTTCCGATTGTAAACTTTGCGTTCGTGTCTAGTAACAAGCCGCACCTGCATACGGAGTGTATATTTCTCAGTTAATACGCTACTTCAGGGCTTGTGCTTCATATCAGGATTTTGTTCATAGAGGATTGCAGTTGACAAAAAAGCTACTGAGCCAAGGGTTTCTCAGGGTATGATAGGAGTCATCACTACGAGAGTTTTTCGGCCGCCATCATGATTTAACCGGTACGAAATATCCATTTCACAAATGACAATGGATACCTTTCTACTTTCGTGAATACAAATCCGATCATATACCAGTTCTGACTAACATCGATTGTGACTTAACACCGGCTTTCCTACTGAGTAACACGACAGGTGTCATTAGTGGAGCAGGAGTTACTTACACCTGAACTCACCTTGGTATTTGTAGGGTTCGTATTACTCCAGCTTTAGTTTTCAATGGAGTGTGTTCTATGTTCGTCTTTCGTTTCATTTCGTTGACCATAGTCTTGTCTGTCTTCCGACTTAACGATTTCTGTCTGTCCCTTTGGAACCTTCGTTTTATTCACCAAGAATTCACTGAAAACAGATGCAAATGTTTAAAAGAATTAGAATTTGACCTCCATTACAATTGTGCTTCATATATTCATTCAGCTGGTTATGAGACTGAAAAGTTCATAGTGATAGTGATACAAATTATTTAAAATGTACTACCGCTATAAAAATGCAACATTCTCTGTCGTTTTGATTTATAAAAAACTATAAATGTGTCTTTCTGAGTCAATTTTTTGACAAGGTTGCACATACCAATTGCATTCTTGGACTCAATATTGAACATGACAAATAAAACGTAAGGCAGGTTTTAGGATTTCTTTTGTGTTTGTTTTAACTCTGATGTCTATACATAATATGTTCTTTAATATGCATGTCTAATTTGTGACATCTGAGTAAGGTAGGAAAGACTATATCAATCTTTAGCTAGTATAGTTTTCTTGAAAGGATACATTTCCAGTTTAAATAAATAAAATAAGAACCTCCCTTCCAGCTAGTTTTCTCACAAAATGTGCGAATTTGTGATAAAATGAAATTGTTAGACATGGTCTTTTCTTTTATGAATTTACGATTTTTTTTTTTTGCCATTTGTATCGGCAACTTCTTTCTACAAATAGTATATAATCGGTTCTGTCTTCGTTTAGTATTGACACCAAGGAATACGAGTCGGATCTTTCTCCTTAACTCTGATTACCAGAACTACACCATTGTGCATGTAAAAAAAGACATATAGCGGGTTCATCCAGGTACTGCATCAAGCCTCTTTCTAAATTTTTAACAACTATACTGTCCACAGTCAAGGAAGGACTTCAAGAGTACTGTGATCAAGCGTACTCCACAAGCGGTGTTAATCATATATGGAAAAAAATTCGGTAGATCTGCTCAAATACCTCAAACCTACAAGTATTCAAGGGTTTGACTTTTCAACCTTTATACCAAGATTCCACATTCACAATTTAAAGACAGTATTAAGAAATTGATATAGCAGTGTTTTATTAAACGAAATTGAAACCCAAGATATAAATATTTGGTTTTAGGTTGGTTAAAAGATGTTTTACTTTGTTAGAGAACACACGCCGCATGTTCCGGTAAATACAGTGAAGGTGACATTCTTAAAATGCTGCATTTTCTGATTGACAAACCTTTTTGTAGAATTTTGTGGGTGATATTTTAAACAGACCCCTTTTGCATTCCATGGACACAAATTGTGCGCCCATTCTCGCCGACTTGTTCAGGGAGTCCTGCGAAATAACAAAAGGTAATTTGCCAGATCGTTCTTCACTACTTCAGTGAGCAAGCATCTGGATCACATTTTTCCCAGCAAACTAGATATTAAGGAGACCAGAGGCTCAACAAAATCTGCTTTATCCCTAACTTTTTCCTCTAAATTGACCAAGGAAAACTTGTTACTATGATTTAAGACAAACGAGATTACTTCAACTTTTCAATTGTAAACTACCAATTTTTTAAATATTATTATCATTAAAAATGCAAAGTCCAAAGAGACTAGACAAATTTGAAACAAACTAGAAGTTAAAATGTAATAAAAGGAACAAAGGCTTGGAATGTACGAACTCATTTACAAAACAGGAGTGGGATCAGCTGCTCATGATTGGTAAGCGCCCTGTCTCTAAAATATAGAAATAGGAGATCCATAAGAAAGCCATTTACTAAATGACATTCGAATTAAAGCTTCTACAGATCTTATTACTCCACTCAATAATGAACCGGAGTTCATACCCTAACAGAGTCTGTAAAAAATTATTGATTAATTGCATAGTGCGTAACTTCCGGCGACAAACATTTTGTTCTAATAAGACGAGGGCATATTAATGATGAGTGGTGATGAATGAACCTTTGCTTCATACTATTGCTAGCTCTCGAAAGCAATGCTTGCAAGAAGACTTGCTACTTTAACCCAGACACATTATTCTGATTCTTGGACGACCAGTCTTTGATCTAACTTCTTAAAGCTGCATGCTTAGCGGAGAAGCAACAAAAACAAATTTTAATGTCTTTGATTTGACCTAGCTGGGGATCGAACCCACGACCTTCCGCACTCGAGTCGAGCACGCTCGCCATTACACCACCAAGGCGGTCTCAAAACACAAAATGTGAAACTATTCATTAAACACAACAAACAAAATGAAAAAGGTGGACCAAATAACAATAAATAAACATTAAATAACGACAACCGCTGGACTATAAACGGCTTTCTGTATTTTTCTAAAATTATAAAGAAAAAATTCAAATGAAGAAAGTCTGTCAAGACATAACGCAGTTGTTGAGCATCTTTACACGAGAACCCGATTCCTTTTATTAATTTGCCTGTCTTATGACCACCACCTGTTGATCTTCTACATCAAAATAAATAAATATAACCAATGCAAGAATATAAAGTGACATTACATGGAATTATTTGCCATTCTTACTGTTATTGCAACTGTAAACTGTCACCTAAACGTACCACAGCTGTTTTACTATGATTAGATTTTTTTGTGAGAGCTGAATATCTCCGACAAGCCAACAGACCTTTGTTTCATTGTTTTCCTGTAAACTGTAAACTTTTTTTGCAAATCAGATATTGCTGTTTTGTATTTTCCAAAAAAAAATCTACAATTATGTTAATATATATATGATATAATAAAAACTTTTATGAAATCGTGTTTGATTATTAAAAGTTATAAAAGGTGGATTAGGTACAAACTAATAAAAAGATAAAAAGAGAGGGTCGCGGAGTACTAACCTGAGGTAAAATCGGTTTCTATTTATTCCTTTAAAAATTATAAAGAAAAAAGTCAATGACAATAGAAGATAGTCGAACAAGACATAATGCAGTAGATGAGCATCTTTACAAAAGCCCACGTTTCCTTTCATTAATTTCACTTTCTAATAATCACCACCTGTGGATCTTTTATATTTAAATAAAAAACAAAGAAGCAATACAAGTATATATGGTTACATAACTTGGATTCATTTGCCATGCTACTGTAATAACAGTTGCTTACTGTGATTAAACAGATACTACAGCTGTTTTATTATCAATTCATAAGTAGATGAGAGCTGACTTACTATGATAAGCCAACAGACCTTAGCGTCCTTGTTGTTGTTTTAAAATCTGTAGACTGGTTTTGAAAATTATATTTTGCTGTTTCGTGTTTTCTCTCAATAGTTTCTTTAAACTGTTATCATTTTTTTAATATTATGTTCTTTAATTTCCCACAATAGTTCTGTAGATAGCTGTTATTATATCGTTTTGTCTTTTCTCACAAAGGCTGCAAGTATGCCAAAAATCTCTTTTGTCCAAAAAAATCTCTGGCAAGATAATAGGATACTAGGCGGTGGGCTTGGTAGGTCTACCGTGCACCTCCCTCCTCAGGACTCATCCTCTCCAGCTGTTTTGAATTCGTATTTATACCCTTTTTCATATTTTAAATTTTATTAAGCATAATATTGGAATGCTTTTAGGTTTTACTGTGTATTTTGTACCCCAACATGTTATTTTGGCCTATTTTCGTTTCAGGGGTAATTTAAAGTTTACGGACGTTTAATGACATGTAAACATACATTAATCAATACATTGTATCCATGGTATTGCTTAAAGGGTAAATGTTTTCTTTTTAAATTTTATTGATTATCAGATAGTTATAGCAAAAATTTTAGCCCTACCCTTACCTCAATTTCCGTAAAACTATACTCTATGTCAGAGTTTGTTGGAACGGGTAAAAACGTTATGAAAGAAAAACTGTCTGCCGTTTTCTTATAAAATTGTGCTTATTTTATGCAAGTACGTTGCAATGATACTTTTAGCAATCACGATGTATTTTAAGCAGCGCCGAGTTTGTAATTCTCTACGGGGAATTTTCATTGTAAAGTCAGCCATTTGTTTGCCGGAAGTGGCTCTTTGCACGCGCTAGCACGAGAACGGGAGTACACATGGTCAACGCTGAGTAATTATTAAGTATTTAAGCTAGAATAAGATAACTTGCAAAAATCGTTTGAGGCGCACCTGAATGGAAATTTTAGAGTGATTCTAATTATTTGAACCGCAAGAGAAGGTCCGAAAAAAGAAATGTGTGCATTTTTTAAAATTACTATATCTAGGTCAAACTTAAGCGCTCCCGCCCAAATCGAAGATGGCCGACCCTCAATGTTAAATCTCCGTAGAGAAATTCAGGGGCAGATAATAGTACGTAAAACGTTATTTCATAGCGTAAAACATAAACCGTTAACTGTGGGATAATTCTTTCTTTTAATAAAACATAAATACAAAGGCAGAAACGCACAAATAATTTTATAAAGCTGAAAAATCACACACCACAAAAGCCTGACCTAAAGCATATAATATTTTGCCTTTCAACTATTATACTAAAGTCTGTATGAAGTTTTGATACATAACTTGTATATATTTTAATCAATAATAAAAGTTTATTAAAATTTGTTACCCTAATGTTGTTTATTTCAGTTATGTTGATACCAAAAATCATTAAAAAAACAGGATTTTGAAAAATTGAAAACATACATTTATCTTTCCAACAGGACTTATTTCTATGGTTTAATGTATGTTCACATATCATAAAATGTCCGTAAAAGTACGCAATACTATGCTTGTTAACATTTAAAATATGAAAAAGGGTAGAAATACGAACTATAAAAAAGTTGGTAAGGATGAGTCCTGTGGGGAGGGGGGGTGAATCCTTTGGTTGGGGGGTGCACGGTAGACCTACCAAGCCCACGGACTATACCGAACATTTGATTTTCAGTAGGCTCTTTGTTTTTTAGATATTTCCGCCCGGAAAGCTTTCTTGGTATTTTCAGATCAAGATAACCCAAGAAGATATTGTCACCCAAGTTTTTTAAATATCACTTGTTCAATGATATTGATTTTTCCTTATATGGAGCTATGAGACTTTCGCATGTTTCACAAAACTGAGTCTCTTTGATTTCGAATTGGTTCTAAAAATCTTTTTAAACAAACAAAACTTAAAGTAAGTTGCAAGCATTGCAGCGAGGCAACTATGAAATTTAAGTACACGTACCTCGTACATTTTTAGCATGTCTTAACTGTTTTGTAAACTCATTGTGTAGTGGAAAGGCTAATAAATAAAAAAAAGAATAAAAGGCCCCTAAAATTATAATTAATAAAGGTTTCTAAAATTTTGATTATCAAGGTTATCTTTAGAAATTGTATGTTTGCACAGAAAATTTTTTAATTTTTTAACATTCAACTTCTTAATGTCGGAGATAAACAGCAAAACTAAATAACTCGGTACGTGAAACGTACCTAATCTTATCTCTTTTGATATAATTATGTAACGCATAAACGCCTCCAACAATATATAACAAAATGAAGTACTAAATTAGAGAAGTAGTGCTAATTGCAATAACTATAATTTACACGATAGTGACTTGATGGGATATTATCGGATCAATAAAATAAAGAAAAGTCAGTCACGCCACTTACATGTGACAACATATTTATATTTACCGCACATCAAAATTAAAAATGTTATTGCTCTGTTCCAAAATATTAGAATGTACCCGACACTATAAATAATTAAAATGAGAATTCACACCAAGTAGGAATGTCCTTACTAATATGTTGCTGATACCCTGGATACTAAAAGTCCACCTGTAACCTCACCTAGCAGTAGTCATAAAAGTATATAATGTCGGAAGCTACACACACTTATTTAAACCACAACTAAGAATTGTATTATGTACAAAGCTCTTTTTGTATAAAATGTCTTAAATATGAACTATATATATCCTTCGTTTCATATGGTTAGCAATGGTTTTGTCTTCTCTGAATTTGCGATGTCTGCACTATTTGTATAATCGAAATACAAAATTGCCAATGTTGAATAAATCTGGAAAATTTTGGGTATGATAAATGGACATTTCAAGGAGAAACCTTTCATCAGTTATTAGAATTCTTTCTACAATCATGTTATAATATGTGATATAATAAAAACTTTTATGAAAATGTGTTAGATAATTAAAAGTAATAAAGAGCGGATTACAAAATGTGGCTACAAACTTATAAAAATAGGAGGTCGCGGAGAACGAACCTAAGGTTTATTAATCAGTTTCTATATTAACCCAAATTATGCAGAAAAAAGTCAATGCCAATAGAAGATAGTCGAACAAGAAACGCAGTAGATGAGCATCTTTACACAACCACTTAATTCCTTGCATTCTTTTCTCTTACTAATAATCTCCACCTGTGGATCTTCTATATTAAAATTAAAACAAAGAACCAATGCAAGTACACATAGTTACACAAAATGGATTCATTTGCCATGCAATACGTTTACAAACTTTCACTTAAAAAATAATGCAGCAGTTTCGCTTTGAACAAATTGTAAGGTGATAGTGAGTAACTCTGATAAGATAACAGACATTTGCGTCCTTGTTTTCCTGTTAACTGTAGACTTGTTTTGTAAATTATATAATGTTGTTTCTTATTTTATCACAATTGTTGCTGTCAACTGTTATTAATTTTTCTTTCATTTCTTGATTTCCTACAATAGTGACCATTTCTGTTTTGACATTACTACCTTTTCTTTTTCGACAATGCCTCCTGTAACCGGCTGAAAGTATATCAAAAATATCTTTTTTCCCACAAGAAATCGATCATTAAATTTTAGAGGGCTGAGATTTGTTTCTTGCTTTTTTATAGTTTCGCCTGCAAAACGGTCGTTAAAAAGTTTTTCAATTGCTGATTATACGAAAAAATCTATCAACCCTATTTTATAGGACCAATTATTGGATAAGATTTTTTAAATTAATCTATTAAATCAGATTTGGAAGGTGCTTTATGAACGAAGCCCTTTTTCTGGATAAAATGTCTTGAATATGTACTTTATTTATTCTTTCTTTCTTTTTACAAGTACCAATCTTTTCTCGTCTGAATTAACGAATGCTGCGCTATTGGGAACTTCGATTTATTTCTACAATTCATTATGTTATATGAATGTATCTTAAGAACATTTTGAATCGTGTTAGATTATTACAAGGCTAGATTAGTCGGAAACCTATAAAAAGAAGGAGTCGAGGAGTACGAACCTAAGGTTTATGAACCGGTTTCTATATTTTTCTTAATTTATAAAGAAATAATATCGAGGCCAATAATAGTCTGAATAGACATATGCAATATTTGAGCATCTTTACACGAGCACCCGATTCCTTTCATTAATTTGCCTTTCTTATTACCACCACATGCGGAACTTCTACATAAAAAAATACACCACCCACTCTCCTGCAAGAATTTTGAATACAGACTCAAATCTATTATTTTTTTTTTTTTTGTATATTAAGTTTATTCAAATGCAGTATTACGTTGTCGGACGTACTTTGTTTTTTGACAACTCATTTTGAGAAATTTGATTTCTTATCTTCGGAAATCACAACCTGAGTATGCTTTTTAAAACTGCATGAATATTTAAGAGATATATCAACAATTTTCATATGGTTTTGCTAAGTATTCTTTTTTATAGTATGTCTTAAACATCTTTTTTTTTGTTTATCGTGATTTTGCCTTTAGTCTCGATGTAGGGTGTTCGGTTACAAAAAAAAACATGTTTGACCCGCACCACTTATATTATGTGCTTTTCCAAGTCAAGAGACAATAAAATGGTTTGTTCTCGTCTTTTACGTTGTTTGTTTATGTTAATATGTATAAACTTAAGGCAAGATTTAGTTATAACTATTACAGGTTTTATTTGTTTTTTTTTACCAAGAGCTCATCACAGGGAGTGGGATTCCGCCCTTGCTGAGGACCTTGTTGGGACCTCTTCAAGTGTAGATTTAACAAATGTTCGGTTCTTACGAAGACGAATTGTGGTCCTCTTGACATTTATCCCATATCTTTTTGTATCTTTAAAGGACAGTGTAGAATACCGTTGTGGGAGATCCAAAAGACATAACCTTCATTGACAAAAAAATTGAAACAAACAAGAAGGTGAATTGAAAACGAGAAATGAAACTTGGACTTCATGAATTCTTTACACAACAGGCGTAGGGTCATATTCTCCAAAGAAAGCACATTATATTCCACGGTACCTGTCACGGAATATTTGTTCTTTATTCGGGAATACCATAAAATGTCACTTTATAATCCACGGCACCTGTCACGGAACACTTCATTCTATTCAAGAATACCAAAAGGTCCATTTTATTTCTAAGGTAAATCGAAACACCACACTGTTTGTTTAGTTGGTAGAATTGCCAAAATAGGCATATTATATAATACCAAGATGGATCGAATCTTCGGATGATAATAAAAGGAAAATATTCAGAGCATTGTTTGCATACATGCGTGCTAAGCTTTTCTGCTTATTAAATATAACAGAAGGAAGTAAGTCGGACATATTGGTATTCCTGTTAAACGTGTTACAAGAAAACAAGAAGAAAATTTCACCTGTTTAATTTTTCTAATCTATAATTACGATATCATCATAGTTTCACATTACTGAGTCTCTTAGATGTGGTTTTGAAGAATGTTGCCAAAAAAACACCAAACTAGACGATATGCCTCCAAAATCTCAAAAGCATTGTAGCAATCCAATCCTAAAATTTCTGTACACTAACCTCGTGCTCATCTTTTGTCGTAACCGATGGAGAACGAATAATCTTATGGTGTCAATAAAACGCCAATAATTAAAGGCCATCTTAAATTTCAATTTATCAAGGTCATTTTATCAGAAAATATTTTTAATTTAAAAATCTGCTGATTTGTTTCGGAAATTAACAGCAAAATCTAAGAAAATCAGTTATATGAAATGCACCTTAAAACTTAATTTGAACCTTATAATATCTGTCTTTACAGTAATTTTCCTGTATGTTATTACAGGCATTAAGTTATCCAGTTGGAGTACCGAATTAGAATTAGTGCTCATCACTGCAACTTTAGTTTAAATGATAGTGATTTAACCAATAATTATCGGATCAATATAATAGAAATTCAGCCACGACAATCAAATGTTACAAATAATTTTGAATTACCGCACAGAAAAATGAACGATATCATTGCTGTCGTCCACAAATTTCAGAGTGAAATCCCGGCATAACAAATGATTAATATTTTAACAGATGTCCTGACTACTAACTAGGGATACTCTTGGGACTGAGAGTCCACCTGTAGCCTTGCTTAATAAAAGTAAATAACTAAATAATGTCGGAACCTTCACACTTTTTTCTGGATAAAATTTCATCGAGCCGCTCAATGCTTAAAGATAGGAGATGCATTAATTCAGAGGTGATGTTGAAATGCTAGCCCATTAAAATTTCGACTGTGGCAATGTTATCACATAATTTGTATTGGCTGCTCTGGTGTAGTCATCAAACTGGATGTTAATAAATACCAAGACATATATCTAGGAAATACAAGCCAATGGGAATCGAAAAAAGACCTTATCCACAAGAGAGATGCATTTGATTTCCCATTGTTAACTTTCTGTTCAAGTGTAATGACATTCTAGCCACACATGCGGAGTAGGTATCACTCAGTTGAAACGGTGCCGCAGGGTTTATACTTACATTTAGCATTTCTTGATAGAGGGTTGCTGCTCAAAAGAGGTGAAAATATTTTTATTCTCCAATTTAGAAGAAATTTTTATTGTCATCATGACTTGGTTGATTGTTCAAAATATCCATTCCAGTATGGGGGCCTGAATTTACCCTTTGGTAAAATCTCCAATTAACTTATGAATTGCACGTGCTATGACCTCACAATATGTTTTGAGCACAATACTCGCGACGTCGCAATGAATTTGTCCACAGCGTTTATAAAAACAAACGGCATTTTTCTTAATGTTATAGTATTTACAATATTAGAATCGAAATAATTCATGGCATCAATTAGTTTGTCTCTATTTCAACATGACGGTCATTGTTTTCACAAATTTTTTCCCTCGCTTTCGCTAGCGATACAATTACTATCTCATCTACAAAACATCAACATACTAGCGGCTGCTATGAATTATTTCTTAATTTTACAAATAACAACGGATATATTCCCTCTGTCTTACGTTGCTTTTATTACCGGATAACACAATTTTTGTCCATCGTTTTGTTTTGTTGCCATAGTCTTCTCCTACCCAATAATATTGTTCTCCATTCTTTACAAAAATAAATGGTTTTTTCAATGCTGTTTGTTAAGCGATTATAAACATTCCCATACAAAACCCATTAGCTGCTATTAAATATTTCAAATGTTTTATATTCAACCAAATGCGCCTGGCCTTTTTAAAATAAAGCACAAATAATATAAACTTTTTAAACCTGAAGACATGCATTCATCAGGAATTTCCTTCAAAGGTATTGGACGCCAGATCTAGATGGGCTACACCATACCGTCATCAACCAACTGTTCGGAACAAGCAGAAACTTATGACTAATAAAAAAACAAAGACCAAAAAGCATCTGATCGTGATGATAGGGTACTGCAGCGTTTAGTTAGATTAATGCCATTTGTTACCAGTCTGTACTTATTACACTGTCTTCCCAACAGGCATTTAACCACAAGAACGGAACGGATTCGTCTAAAATCAGCTGGGCTTAGACAAAGAAGACCAGCGGTGAATACTAATGTGAAAGAACAAAAGTGGAAAGTCCATTTAACCCTCATTTGGGTTATTGTCAATTGGAAACGGGTCAACTAATTGTTGAATTCAATTTATTGTTATTCAACTAATTCGTCGAAGAATTCGATCTTCCTTTACTTTACTGGATTCCAAAGCTTCACAAGTGTCCTTACAAGCAACGATACACTGCACGGTCTGCCAATTGCTCCACAAAACCTCATTCCAAAGTACTGACAGTAATTCTATCAGTAGTAAAAAATGGGCTCCAGAGTTACTGTGAAACAGGCCGTTCTAGAAGTGGCGTATATCAAATGTAGATTCTAAAAAATTCCAAAGATCTGTTAGAATGCCTCAAATCACCTTACCTCTTGCAATAGCATCAAAACATTTGATTTTTTCCAACTTCTATACTACTATTTCACATTCAAAACTCAAAGACAAATTAAAAGCCTTAGTTCACCTCTGTTTTGTTAGAAAAGATGGCAAACGCCGATTCAAATATTTAGTTTTAGGTAGGGACAAACTTTATTTTGTTGTTAACCACTCTGATTCTAACAAAAAGTACTCAGAAGATGACATTTGCAGATTGACAACATTTTTGTAATGTTTGGCAGCGGGTGTTTCAACAGACTGTCGGCATTCCCATGGGGACCAACTGTGCACCCCTTCTCGCCGATTTATTCCTTTATTCGTATGAAGCTTACTTCATACAGAGCCTTCTACAGAGAAAAGAGAAAAAGTTGGCTCAATCTTTTGGTTTCACGTTCCGCTATATAGAT
>JAULBM010172695.1:0-17836 GCA_032357055.1 Geukensia granosissima
GTATGGACTCTGGTTCATTGTTGAAGGCCATAATGGGACCTGTAGAAGTTGAAATTCTACTGTCACTTGGTGGGTGGACGTCTCATGGACAATCATGCCACATCTATTTTTAAATTAGTTAGGAAACATAAGGTCGTTTCGCACAGAAATCGTGACTTATTCTTTCGGTTTTGAAGTATGATCAGTCAATGATGAAAAGTCTTTATTTCGCTGCGTTGTAACTAATACAGTAGCGTTCGAACTAACTATAAGCTCTAAAACATTTTATAGACTCAAGAAGACATTTAACGTATAATGAATAAAACATACATCTTTGAGTTCCTCCTTCATTTTTAAGGCCTCTGATGGATTATTGAAACGGAACATGTTAGTTTTTCCTAACAGTATAACAGCACCTGCAACCAAATATAAGAAATTTTTCTTGTGTTGTTACTATATTTTGAAAAAAATCAAATCCTCTTTAAATTGTTGTTCAGGAATACCTTTGCTCTGTAGAAGAATAATAAGAGTTCAATGAACATTTTTTATAGTTTAACAGGCTTTAGTATATTCTCACTGTCTATGTTCTTCAAGTATCTTTTCCATGTAAGCTTGAGCAAAATGTGAAAAAATACAGTAAGGTTATCGAAAAGAAACTTTCCATCCAAAAGATAAATAAGGCTTATCCAATGGATTAAGGATACAAATTATGAATGCCAAAAATTGAAAGAATCTCCATTTGGTTGCAAAATAAAGTTTGTTAACCTAAACCGTGTATCCTCGGTGTCGCTATGGCAATTCGATATTAGTTCCTTGTTGTTTACCTTGTGTGAGTTTAGTTTGGCCCGTAATTGACGCTCCATTGACTGTACACATGGCTCCGTCCTTTGGTATTAGGTAAACAACCCCATTTTCTAACAGAATGTCACAGTGTTCTCTTTCAATATCCAAACCTACTATTTCTGAAAATATAAACCCAAATTTGTGAATTTTTGTTTAAACAAAGGTATCAATGTTAGTTTAAAAAATAGCTTTTTTCTGTTGGAACGTTCAAGTTAAGTCATTGGTGGATATGATAAAAACGATGTATTCATTTAATTAAGGATTAACGTCATTTTCAACAATATTTTAGTCATATCGCGGCGGTCAGTTTAACTGGTGCAATAAGCTGGAGTAGCCGGAGAGAACCACCGATTATGGGCAGCTAGCTAGCAAATCGTATCACGTGCGATGCGATTCAAAAACCCTTTTAATGATACAAAACCAGCCACGATATCACGCCGTATATGTGTGATAAAAAAGAGAGAGAAAACCGAAGGGTCATACAAAATGGTTTCAAGTCAACAAATCTGACAATATCGAGAACATGGCGGAACACGATATAGACTATGATCTTGTAGGTCATAAGAAAAAAGACCAACAGTAAAACACAAAACAAGACACGGGAAATAAGACATTGGACAACGTGAACCTTAGAAGAGCTTAGCTAAGGTGCTCCGGAGGAGTAAGCAGTTTTTTTATTAGTGAAGACGTGTTAACTGTCTTCCCAGTGGGCGGTTAGTCGTACATCGAATCGTGATAACGGGGAGATATCCACGATCATGATGACGCCCGAAAATTTTTCGAAGTAACCACTTTTAAAAGTTTCTACTAAATATCCTTTGTCAAGTAACTTTTCTATCAGCAGCAAACATGTAATCATGAAAGGAAACACATCTCTTAAAATATCAATTGAGAAACTAAAACTCCTAATGCACGTATGGCTTGAATGCTGCTGCATGTGAACGGAAAGTTTACAATCGGAAAGTGTCTTCTTTTTGTCCTAAAAGTTTTTCAGCACGTCCTTATTGTTCTAAGAAGCAGACTTATCAGTTTTAAAGTTTATCTGATATATATGATCAACGTAAGCAACAAAGTTTTTTTCTACATTTCCCGAACAACTTACTGATATCTTGCTCCGTATGCGCATCTGTTCTGCCTATAGTTGTGATACCTGCCTTTGAAAATAAGGGAAGCGAAATAAATCTCACATAAGATAAATCAATGGGATACTATACTTTCAGATTTTTTATAATTTTCTCATTTTATTTAAAAAAAAAATTTTAAATTAAACTTTGAAGATCACGAAATCAGATGTGTATTGTGTCGTTTTCCATTGTAAAAGGTCCTTTATATTCAGTTGCACAGAAAGTTAGAGATTTTGAAGATGACTAACACGCATATACATTTATTTAAACTTTGGTTTAACTTAGATAAGTTCAATGTAAATTTCTGTTAATGTCTTTATAATTTAACAGTATGTATATTGCCTTGTTTGCATTGGTGGTCAAAAGGTTTTCTCATTAAAGAATATCAGAAATATATTTAAATATATTGCTATTACTTTAAGATTGTACAGTGTGATTCCAGTACTGAAAATGTCATCATCAATACCAATCAGGTGTGGATGAGCTGAGTCTAGCATAATTCCCATTCCCTCCTTCCGGACAGCCATATCATGGTTCTAGATCAAAATATATCAGTTTCAATTAGTGACCTCTGATTATCATTGTATAGTGTCTTGACAATGGAGACTGAGTAATAGATTACATTGTCGTCAATTTTTATAATGAATTAATATTTAATTGAAATATTTGATACTTAATGCTAATATTTGATTTTAAGCATGGAAACTGTTGAGGGTAGATAAATAAATACCAATAGATTAATCTTAAGATCAGCAATGTCCCATAAAATCGACCATATTTCAAAAGTCTACTTTTTAAAATGGTCAGTATGTTTCGTTATTGTTTTACGTTTTATTCATGTCTTCCTGTCTGGATAATTCTATATTCTTTACCTTCCTTTTTCAGTGAAAATGAAAATTAACGGAGGAAATGTCAAAGAGGCTGCACTCTAATCACAGAGAAAGTTTACAAATCTAGATGTCTCCACAAGGCCTTAAAAAGGGTGGAATACCACTCCTTGTGAAAAGCTCTAAACGAACGCATATAGTCTTTGCAATAAAAAAATTTGATTTCTTATATCTTTACTACAGATATGAGAAATAATTAACTAATGTTTTTAAAATTATACATATCTTGTACAGAGCTGAGACTACTAGATCTTTAAAATCAAATATTTCAAATAGTAGACTCGATGATATTCAAGAACAGAAACTGCCATTGAAACAAATGTCTACGCTATCAATTCAATTTCATTTGATTCCTGACTGGGCGGTTTGTTTACTCAACCGTTGTGACCAAAACAGTTGAAACAAACAGGATAATTCAAATATTTTATGAACATTTAAAAGTTAAATTTTGAAAGTTTATTCCAACTCTATGTTGTGTTTTACATACATCATTTTCGTGCCATTTTTCTGTCCATTCTTCTGTTAATACTTTAACCTGAAATATACATTAAATTAATAAAGAATGGTATATTTTTGCTAAATCGGGAAACAATTTCAATAATAACAAACTCATCATTACCTTTTACTTTTATCATATTTTACAAATTATCAGACTTACCCTCACTTCACTTTCCTGCAACATTTCCTTAACTCTCGGCTCAGCAGCTTTGTCCTACAGGAAAGAAATAATGAATTTTTAGATATCCGTACTATCTGTACTTACCATAAAATAAACAAACTGAAATAAGAAAGACATATATCAAAGCTCTCATTAGAGACCGATCTTTATTCCTGAAAATGTTTAATTGCACATAAAACATAAGAAATATTACGTACCAAACCTCCTCCTAGCATGACCTTTAAACGTGATATTTCTTCTTTAAGTTCTCTAATAAGGCGGACACTTGGATCCTGTATAAATGGATTAAAAATAAATATAAACATTTAGCGGTTAATGGTTAGCTATAATAAGTCTTATACTGACTGTTAAATTTCAGAAAAGAAAGAGATAGTCAACTCGCCGTTTCAAGCAATTATCCTATGCAAGGGTTCCGAGATTTTTCACTATTAACCTATTTTTTGCAAGCGACAACCGACCGAAAGATTTGATTCTACAGTTGAACATGATATTAACGTTTAGATTGAGGAACTGTCAATATAATGTAGCACAAATTACAACTCTATTTCTATGTCGAGATGTCGAGGATGCCAAAATTCTCTTTTTTTCACTAGATCAGTTTCAATGAGATGAAAGCCGACAGAATCTAGACTGACAATGGTGAAACTAGATCACTGAGACAGTCAAACAAGTTTAAAGCAAGACTTGCAATCATGGATAAACAGGGCTTTTGGTTTCTAATCCTTAAGGAACGAGCTTCTATTATTATTGGATACTTACTGATTCACTTTACAAAGGCCAAGGGGAAATACTTACTACCTCCCCAATTCATTTCAAATTCTAACAAATGGTCGAAGGGGAAAATCTATTCTTTGAAAATCGAGTCTGTGTATAACACACACAGCTTTTCCCTTGCGTTAAATGGAGCATCTATCATTAGAGGAAAACACTACTCCAATAAGAGGCAGAATATCATATTAACCACATGCGAGAAGTGAAATCAAACGGAAGAAGTTCTGAAGAGGTAACAATGGATTGTCTTATAGAGAATAAGTCTATCTAAAAATTAATTAGTCTCATGCTTAGACAGACAAGAGTGTCTTTTATCTTACGAAATAGCCAATTTAACAATACAACTGGTCAACAACTAAAACAAACATTTGGGACATGGAAGATAACTCTAATGAAAGGTAAGATATTATATAAGGAAGCATCGCTCCAAAGGAGGGATAACTTTTTAAATATATAATATGATTTTTTTTTACCTTTTTGTAATGGAGAACGCTGGTCCCTTTTTTGTATTATTTTCTGAATGCATTTTAGAAACTTCTATTTCAAAAAATTATATCTGCTGCATTTTTGTGTAACTGCAATATTTATGCACTTTCCCCATTGTACATTTTTTGTCTTTTGTTTTTTTCACCCACACACCCACCCAGTTATCCTTTTTGGTTGAGTAACATTTCATAAAATTAAGATAGTTTAATAGCAAAATATGTCGTCTAAAGGAGTCTTGCCTGTCATGGCATTGTCGGAAGATCTTGTGACAGAAATTGTCCGCGGAAGGCATAAAGGATTGCACTTTGAAAAATTCCCGCAAAGATTTATACAATGTGGTGATGGGATTCCATGGAGGCACAAACAAAACATTTCGCCGAAATCGAATCCCTACTGGGGTTGATGTTGTATGTGTGTATGATTACTACCTGAGGTGCCTAAATAAATGTTTATTTTATTTTCTTAGTATTTCTTTTTAAAGTTATTGCGTAAAATTTTGTCAGCATTTTTTTTAATTGCTAAAGGCCGCAAGGCTCGATGGAGCCATATCTGACATGGAACATTTATGGAAGGCCCACTACATGTTTATTTTTAAGAGTTACAAAGATCTAATACAGAAATACGTCGGCTATTTAATTTTGATACAACAAGGGATATCACCTCCTGCTATGTATAGAAACATAACATATACAGTAAAGCAGTGATCTAACAAAATTATCCACAAAAAGTTCAAAGTTGAAGTTTAGACATAAAAACTGGTTTTTGTTGGTACAGATATAAATACAGATAAAAAAAACATTATGGATTTGCGAAAAATAGCAATAATTTTGGTTATCTCACGTCGCAGCTATATTGAAACACCGCTCCACATGGGAGATAACTCTTACAAAAACATACAAATTACGGATGCATCCCGGGTTACGAAAATCGGCAATCCTACCTACCAGATTCATTATATATATATTATGTATTTAACAATTCTAATAGCATATTAAAAAGCATTTTTATGTTTTGGGTAATTTTTATGAATACTAATGTGTAACTATGAAAAGATAAACCACTTATCATTTAGCTTGGTTTTTGCATTTGGGTGATACAAATGCAAAATTTATATATTCTTGTCTGTTGTACAATGTAGTCTTACACTACAAAAAAACCTTAATGATTAAAATAAATTGAACGTGTTAGACAAATTTTGTTAATTGCACTGTTACTTATTTCATGAACAGGTAATTCCAGGTGATTGCGTATACGTTTGTTAATTATAAACATCCTGTCATAAAATTGTCACCTCCCTGTCTGGTTACCTAGTGATGATACCCAAATAATGTAATATTTTCAAACAGCATTGTAATCTTTTGGGAACTTTTGGATAATCCTAGGAGCAAGTCCATCGATAATATACATGTAAGATGGGATTTACTGTTACAATTTACTTAATTTTATTTCTTAAAGCTAAGTATTTAATATACAAATAAGCAGAACAAAACAAAAAACAAAAAACAATTTGGAATAACTAAGATATATGCACGACGATATGTTTCCGGTAGCGTCTGCCATTTTGAAATAAATTTCAAATCAGTAAAAAATCGTCATATTCAAAACATTTTTGAAGCAAGAAAAGTAAAACCCAAACTGAATATTTTTAAGTATTGTTGTGTACTGTTCCAACTTTGACACTAGATGTCCAAAAGATTTCCAGAAGTATTTAAATTTGTAAAAATTACATTTTTAAACATGAGATATTTCTTAAAATTTACCATAAGCCCGTTATATTGTATGTAAATCAATTGACCAACATACACTAATTTTCAAATCAATTTTGAAGCCAAAAAATCATTTTCCTGAACTGAAATTAACTATATTAACTGTTCGAGAAATAAAAGTTCTTTAAAGTGAGAGGTTCAAAACGTTCCTAGATATTTAACGAAAAAAGTTATTACATTTTAATTACAAGCACACCATTATCGTCTATTGTAAATAATAAATTGTCTAATCGGTATGCGTTTAATCGTACAAGTCACTTGACAACCGCTACAGCTTTATGTGGCATTACATCCATCTTGTCTTTCTTCACGTTTAGTGACAACACAGTATTATATCGTCGGACATAAAGTGTATGATGACATCTCGGTCTTATCACCAGAAATTCACTTTTGGCTTGCATCAATATATTCAAGCATTCATTTGAGAGGTATCTTCGTTTGTATGTATTTTTGTTTTGTATAATAGTATTTATTGCAATTTGTTACTCTATACTCGGATTGGGTGACGACTCTCTGTTTGATATTTATGGTTCATCTGTTCCTGTTTTTATTTGTGATTTTTTTCTTGGGGGATTGTTGGGTACCCACTTAACTTGTTTAACCCCACCAGGTAAGAGCAATATTATTTTACGTATACACGATTTTTTATTTTTTTATTTGGGGCGAGTTAGAGCTTTTCACAAAGAGTGGTATTCCACCCTTGTTGAAGACCTTGTGGAGACTTATAGATTTATAATTCCGCCTGTTTTTCTTGTGGTTTAGTCTCTCTGACTTTTACCCAATTTTTAATTTTTATAAATCAGGACAAACATTATTAAAAACATAAAAAAATTAAATAAATCCTAGCCATACCAACCCAAATAAAGTCAAATGGTTAGCTACCAAATATACAAGAGGTTCTCTTTTACATGTGCACAGGATTCCCCACTTTGAAATATACCACACACCAAAATATGGTAAAACAAAAAAGCATTGTCGCTGATCACTTTGTATATACAGTGTACATGTAATAAATGCTTATTTAGATTCCTAAATTAAGAAAAAATGTATTTAAGTATTCAGCCACCAAATAGTCCAGTGTAAATAAAAATTAAATAAAAAAGAATCATCAATTAATATCAAATGTAAGTAAATTAGAGCAACAGACACCTGTTTGGTGTGTTTAAAACTTCGTAACGGTAATCTATCTTAGAAACACAAACAATAATGAAATTGCACATCATAGTCCATGAATAATACAAAACGATTTGGGGAGATAATTCAAACATCTCAGAAAAAATTACTTATTTTGTTCTTTGATAATCCCTATTTCATTTGTAATTAGATTTCTTATGTTTTTTAAAAACTGAAATAAATTCCAAGGATTCAGATGTATTCAATAAAATGTCTAGTATACTTATTCACCTCGTTCTTTGTTGGTCTGTTTACAATATTCTTTGCTCCAACGGCGTATCGCAGTGTTCTCAAGGTCTCATTATAGTTAATATCGGCAGGCGAAATTGCTAGAAAACAAATACACCAATTAAAATTACAAAACAGGAAACGTCGCCAAGACAAGGTTTCAGACAGATCAGAAACATTTATTCTTTCTACTAGCTAGAAATTTTCATAAAAAAAAAACGATTTCTATTCTAACAGAAAACTGCTAAAACCCTTATTAGCTAACCTAGCTAAAGGCAATTTGAGCCTTTTCATCACTTGACATGCCCTCCGTAAACTTTCACAAGGTCAAATGGAACCAAACTTGACAGGAAATATCTAGGGGAGATCATTGTTTTGTACCGATAGGACTACAAACATGGCCGCTACGGGCAATTCTTGTTTCTGATTGGCTGATTTTCAAAGAGTTTTCTTCTATGAAACCGCAAGGCCCGATGAAAATAAATCTGTCAGAAACCATTTATGGAAAGTCCTTCACAAGAATTATTCGTTTCATTATGATGGACTACAAAATGGCTTCAAAGGGAAATTCTTTCTTCTGATTGTCTGAATCATTAACAAGCTAAGTGGAACAAAACTTGACAGAAAGAATCCACAAAGTCTCCTCGTTATGTCAAGATAACAATATGAATAGTGCTAAAACAAGCAATTCTTGTTTCTTAATTGCTGATTTAAAAAAGTCTTCTCCCCCTGAACCTGTAGGGCCAAATGAAACCAAACGTAAAAATGCACAACGGAAGGTTCCGTACAATAAGTCTTCATCCAGCTCAGAGTAAGATCATTGCCGCCACATAATCTTAATAATTCTTCATTCAGATTGTTTGATTTAAAAAAGTAATTTTAAAGATAATTTTAAAAATCTTCTCTTTAATAACAGGGGAAAATACGTCGTTTTCGTTCCTGGAATGACGCAACAAGATTTATGACGTTCCCGCAATTTCGGGTGCACAAATTTTTCTGGCTCATTGGGTTTCTAACACACACAATTTAAACACGTCTCAAACACGCTTTTAATTTTCCAATTAATGAGAATTTTACTTTTTCTTTGAGAAGAATATTTTTATGACAGATTATTCGTATACAATTTTGAAGAAAATTTTCAAAGTTCAGCTGTCGAAGGTGCACGTTAATATCAGATCACATCGGAACCAAAAATTCTTGTGTCATCGTGCAGTAATGTTAATGCAGCTATGCTAATCTGAAATTAAAGCTGCAAAATTAAATGGAATGCAATTATTACCACTGTTAACACCGTGATATACGTAAACATGCGACCGTTAATATATGCAATGCATAGCAAGTACGAACCGGAAGACTTAAGCACCTACACGTCTTTAGCATCACGTGACAATAAGAATAGTATTATAACTCTTGTATCTCGAAAACGACGTATGGAACCAAACTTGCCCGGAAATATCATTGGAATGTCCTTTATAAAGTTTCTTCATTACTTTCAAATTGGACTATAAACATGACTGCTTCTTGCCATTCTTGTTTCTGATTGGCTGGTCTTTCAAAAGTCTATTTTTAAAGTATAAGGTCATTATTGATTCTGAAACAACAAGACCAAATGGGACCATTCTTGACAGGAAGCATCTATAAAAGGTTCCCTACAAAGTTTAATGTTTCGTTCAGAACGAATAAAACTAAACCTGGTATATTGGCCAAGTTTCAAGTGAGCGATACTGACTCAATCCTCTGGGCCTCTAGCTTATTTCTGTAAAATGTTAAACATTTATGCCTGATGTTTTCAACGTTTCCTGTTTTGTAATATTTATCCAAGTTTTGTTACTATCTGACAACTTTACACAATTCAATGATTTCAATTTATGGCATATGTTAATTCAAACTCCGAAACAGTGGTGACACGTCAAATTTTTGTTTACGCGGGAAATAAAAGCATTTCCGTTTAACCATTATCGGATGAAATTGACGTAAATTTCAATTACATGTTACTTTTTTACAAACATTTTAGAATAAAACGTCAATGAAAAACCATGCAATAGAAAAAATCGGTTTTTATTTCTAGTTGATACAAATAACGTTAGCAATATTGTGACGTTGCAAGTATTTGTTTTGTGACGTAAAAGGTTCAGGAAAATGCAACAATAAAAAATGCATCCTTATTTAAAAATGTTTGGGCTAGGGGCAGCGGTTATAATCTGAGGTACGAACGTTGACCGCTGTTTGGAGCTTGATGTTAATTTTAAAGGTCAAAATATTTCAGATGTAGTTTGTAGCAATGTAGTGACTTTAAGTGTATTAAAATCCTAGAGAAGTGTTATATAAATACACCTATACATTACAGCTTTATTAAAAAGACACCTACTGGCGATCATAAAAGTTCTAGAATTTCCACCAAGACTGTCCTTTAGTAGCCATGTTAATTTGGAATCTCTGTACGGAATAAACACTTTCTTTTCAACGTCACATTCTGAGGATTTGGCTGTAAAAATTAAGTATATAAAAATATAAATATACTAATTGTAAAAAAAAATTGTTTTTGATTTTATTGGTCTATCTATAATTTGATCTTAGCTCTTCTTTAATTCAGAAACCTACAAGTTTAAGGTATAAAAAATCGTACAATTAATAACATGCAAAAAGTGCATACAAATTCTTTGCTACTTTCACATTTACCTCACCCATAAGTTGCAGTAGTTTGTCAGAGACTCTAGAATTATTCACAATTCCAAAAAGTTTATAGTCACCCAATAGTGTGATTACAGTTCCCAAGGTAACAAGTGATCTGTTGATGTTCCCTCCTTCTTTTAAGCGTTGACCGGTCGCACCAGAGGCGTCTGCGCTTTCACTGAAATCATACGTTATTTATAAGACAGCTTAAGTAGACATTGGTAGTTTAAGAAACTATATTCTGTTGGTAAGTTAATTCATTCAAAAGCACATGTTAAGATAAAATTTCAAAAGCGTGAATGAGTCATCATTTATTTGTAAGTTCTTTTTTATATTACTGTGTGTGTTTCATTCAAGACATGTCTATGAAGAAGGACTGGTTACCCAGAACACCAACTTTACCATATCAAATGTTTCATCAAGGCTGTTTTCATCATATTTTGTGCATTTTACTTTCCAGACATGACAATATAGCTGTATTGGTAGTCGGAACCAAGGAATATGTATTTATTTGTGTCTAGGTATTATGTTTCATTTTTGTTCTTGGTTTTTCAAGACCTGGGGAATAAGCTAATATAATAATAATCTAAAGTACCTGCACCAAATCAGGATACCCTTTGCACTCTTATTGTGAGTTTCAATTCTAAGACAATATAGCTATAAAAATATAGGGTGATGGGTTAAAAGGTAGTTTTACAAAATTATTTAATTTCTTGCTACGTCACATCATTCTATTATTTTTAAAAAATTTACAACTGGAGAAAATTTTTCCTTCGCCAATCCATGGTAAATTTCAAACTCTGCGGTGATTGTAATTGCGGTGATCAAATTATAACATCTGTTAAAAGTCAATAAATGTTTTAGCAAAAAAGTAAGAAATTTTAGCTGAAGCCTTTTATGCGGCAAAAAAAAGAGATTTCACAATATATTGCATTGTTAAATTATGCTACGATATCATTTAATTTGTGGCAAATTTCGTATCATAGGTACCTGCCAGCCAAATCCACTAAGTGAATCCTGCTTTTGGTTTCGTAAGGCATCCCATTATAAATCTGCGCCTAAAATAGTTAAAATTGTAAGAGGATCAGGTGTGATCTTAGATATGTCTCGCCTTTTGTTCGAAAAATAATGTGGGATCAGCAATGGTGGAATAAACGACTACAAAAGTGGGCTTATTTATCAAAACTTAATTTTGTTGATACAAAGTTAACCACTGGATTATTCATATAATATGTTCTATCCGCTGGAAACAGGTTTTGAACAACTCGACTCAGACATTTTATTACAACCGAGCGCTACGATTTTTTAAAATCAATGATGAATCATATTTGCATTAGTTGCTTATTCTACCCGCTATTCTAATTCTTCACTGTCTTATCAAAATTAAAATATTACAATGTAAACCGACATTCTAATAACATAACATATTTATAAACGCTTGGATCTTCATTGATTCGAAAATTCTTTTTTTTTTTAAATCGTAAGTTTATTGTTTCCGGCATTTTTCCTCATCGCCCAGTGTAAAATAAAGACAAACATTCTGAATAACCATTTTAAATAATTATCGAGCATTGCATGTTTCTTAAACTGAACATCAATATTTGATTATCGGTAAAAAAGTCTGTCTGTTTGTTAAAGAATAACATGGCTTAGTTTTCATGTCCATCAACCCTAAATTCCATTTTCTCAAAAATTGTCATGAATCTCCAATATGAAATTAAAAAAAGAAAATATGAGGTAAATGTCAAGGAGACCATACTCAATCTGTGGTAATTACGGAGGAAATAGTTGAATCTAAAGGTCATCACGAGGCCTTCAACAAAGGTAGAACCACACTCCTCACCCAAAACGAGTATCATAAAAACAATGAGAGTACTAAACAAAATCACAAGAAAAATATAAAAATTCTCTCTTAAGAATGCACGAAGTTTTGGTGGCTTGCTGAGATGGTAATATCAAGTTTCTCAGCAAGAGATTTTATCCAAAAAAGTAGGTCCGAAGATTTTATACTCCATTTTGCCAATTAACGTGAGAAAAGTTACAATAACCTATATAAGCATCAGTTAAAACAAGTTTTAATGTTCTGGCAACAACATAAAACAACTAAGTGCGATAAGAGCTTTATTAAATACCCTTCAAAATCGAAGTTTTCCAGATCAAAAAGAAATATTGTGAAAATACATCGGGGAACATCTTTTTAATATTTTGGTGACTACTACAGGATAATGGCAAATAAGGTAGTTAAATGTTGGTGAAAACAGTCTTTTGTACGATGGCCGAGGTGAGCCGGCAAATTTATTTATCTCCGGCTTTGCGCTTCTTGATAAAAGTAAAGAAAGTTTGTCAATATAATTTTGGCATGACAAACTTGTGTACAAATTTATTTATCTCTAGCTTTATACTTCCGGGTAAAAGTAAAGAAAGGTTGTCAATATAAATTTTGCATGACAGACTTATGTACAAATTTATTTTTCTCTTTCTAGCTTTATACTTCCAGATAAATAAATTTGTACACAAGTCTGTCATGCCAAAATTATATTGACAAACTTCCTTTACTTTTATCGAGAAGCACAAAGCCGGAGATAAATAAATTTGCCGGCTCACCTCGGCCATCGTATGTAAAACTCGAATATGCCACTTGTGACTATTGATGCTCTTCTTGGTATATCGATGTATTTTGAAAATTAACCTCGGATTCCTGATAACATAATACAAAATAATTTATAGAAACATCTACGAGGTCTACAGCTTGTCGACCAGAAAGTTCTTGTCTAGATAAAACGAGGTGCGTGATAATTTTTGATTAACAAAACGATAACTTAAATGTGTACAGAGTTAATACACAATTGATAATACTGTTTTGATAGCAGTGAACCTCTTTATATAAAGCTAAGTCCAAGCCTAAAAACCAAACGAGTCGATCTTAAAATATAAATTGTCAAACTTGTCTGACTTGAAATTTATCAAGCAATGTTTTACAGAAATTTGCTTCATTTCTTTAAATTTTAAATCACTGAAAATACGGAAAGTTTTCGAAACGTATTGCACTCAGTATAAAAATAAGAGATGTGCCATGATTGGCCATGAGACAGCCATCCCCCAAATGAGATTCGAATTTCAACTCCTACAGGTTCCATCACAGCCTTTAATAATTAACCCCAAGCGCATGTGCGCTATTTCAGTGTACTACCTAAAAATAATGGATTTTGCTTATTTCCACTGTTCTCAAAAAGCAGGGAAAATAGAAAGCAAAAACCATTGTTCTTTTCAGTCAAGGTTATAATGAACCTTAATGTTGTACCCTGGATTCTATTTTTCATTTTGCTACATTCTTTAATAAAATGGTAAACAATTAATAAAGGTCAATTGAAAGTAAACATAATCACTTACGCGGGTCATTTTTCAAGAAGACCAACTAATAAGTCCACTTCCGTTTAGGTTGGCTGAAAGTGATTCTATCTGTTTTGTTCTGGTATTTAAATCTACAGATTTCAAGGTTATCCTTGAAGAGTTTTTTGTCTATATGTTAATGTGTTTGCAGACAGAAAGGTATTATACTGAAATATTAAAATGACACTAAAAAGATAATTGTAAAAAGAAATTCAGTGACAGTGTAGGCAAATTCGAAAAGAAGGCCTCCTCAGTGAAAACGGTTAGAAAATTCAATGGAATATTAAAAATATTAACACCTGCAGTATAATAATGTCGAAAAGTAAAATACTACCACATGCTTCTAAACATGTAAACATGGACTTCCTTATTTAATTACTTTTTAAACAAATGAACATGAGAAAGTTACAGTTTTGTTAAAGTTATCTTAAACGATAAATCATACCACTCCTAAGACTAAAACATCCTCGTTGATTACATTAAATAACAGGAAGAATGAGAGTTGTAAGTTTGAAATTTATCCAGGTTGCAGAAAATGAGAATTCCTGAAATAATTTGATTTATTACTTTTTCAGTTTAAGTTTTTTATAGACATGTTTACAAATCAGTAAGGTGGAGTATGAAAAGCAAGAGAAAAGATACAACGATAGGACTACTATGTTTCTTGTATTTTAAAACAAATATAAGTCCAAAGTTTGAAAAAATAAAGTCTGGTAGTTTGAAAAATTTTTTGAGAATTTTCAGTTAATGTAATGAATCGTTTCAAAAAAAAGACAAAAAAAGACGTTCATGACCAAAAAAGTTACTTGATAGAAATGAACAAAAATCCTTTTGGTTGTTAGTGTTCATTCAGCTTTAAACATTTAAGAAAAGGCTTCAACGGCATCTTCAAAATCCACCTAACCATCTGTTAGTACTTAGAGAAAAAAATATTACTATAAAACTATTTGTTCAATTACATTGTATATATGTTACTATTGTTTTATGTTACCATGTATTAACATTAAATCACCGCAAGGAACTAGGAACAAGGCCTCTTTTTGATTTTGTTTTAATCCAAAACTCAGTAATATATTTGTGGGTTTATTCCCCAAACGCCTACTCGACTTAATAGCATCTAATCAAGTGTAGGGATTAAGTGGCCGTCTTGTGGGTACTGTTATTAAGGTTACCTGAGAAGTGTGAAAATAGGCAGCAATTAAAGAAATGTTTATTTTTTTTTTATAAAACATCAATAGATAAATTGGAATTTATATGTGGTATATTTTGTATATTGGTCTTGGCAAAAAAGAAAAAATAATACATTTGTACGTTTATTCTACTATTTTATTAAACAAATCATCTATAAACAACTTTATAACAAACAAATAAATTAAAGGAGCACACGCATTCAGTCAAGCACTATTACATAGAAATTATATATACAGTAAAATATACAAATGTCATTCAACCAAGATGCAATAGCTGTGATGCTGAGTCTGCGTAAGTCATTAAGTCGATGAGTCCAGTCTGGTTACGGTCCTTCAGGGTCGCTAGACGGTAGTCGATGGTAAGGTACTTCTTTGCACATGGTCGGGTAGTTCCACCAGCTTGTCTTTGTATCTTGTTAATGCCGTTGGCGTTCTGTACATCTTTAAACATCTGGATTGCTGCGAATATGTTTGGGTGTGAATGTTGAGTCATCTTCGTAAGGTTGCTGTACCATCCTTCAATATTTTTGGTGGTCCTGGGTCCTTGTGTTCCAAAGTGATTCCAAATGGTTCGTTCTCCGTCTAACCACTGCTCGGTAACGTAGTCTGTAAATGGTTGAGTCAGCTGTGTAATATCTGCGTCGTCGCGGTCTTCTAGTGCTTGGAACCGTACGTCTTATATGACATCCAATGGTACAAGTGGAAGGATGGCAGCACGTCTCTCTAGGGTCTTCACGTCATCGTTGTCTCGGTATGGAATCTGCGGTCTTAAGGCTTGTGTCTTTATCTATATGGCCTTCGTAAAGTAGAAGACAACTGGGGTCATAATGTCGTCGATCTGCATGTGTAAGCTGGAGGTTAGGGCAAGTGTAAAATGTTCCGTCACTGAAGAATTTGTCGGTCGTAGCTAAGTCTCGTAGGTTGTCTCGTAGGTTGTCTGTTGATGCAAAGCCTATTATTCGGCTGGTCTGGTGTGTGTCGTCGAGGAGTAGGAACCGAACTCCCGTTGCTGTCTCTGCCCATTTCCCCTCGAGTCTGATATCTGATTTTATTACATTTTATTTTTAATTTTAATTAAAACAATCAACATTTCCTTTTAAATGAAATTTGAAGCGCTATATTTAAACATTAACACATATTTTTACAATTATTTTTATTTTATTTTTATTCTTATTTTTAAGAGGTGAGTTAATTATATAAAATTCTAAATTTCTTTTTGCTAATTCTTATACTTAAAAAAATAGTTTATTTTTTTTATTTTTAATATTGAATTCAATAAGAAACAGTACCTAAATGTCTACTCTAAATAATTATTAAATAAATTAAGTAAATACTGGTAAAGTAATCGATGCATTACCTCTTTGTGTTCCTGTTAATCCCCCAACCTAATTAGGTTTTGTTTTAGGCGAGTAAACATAGAATGTTAAATCAACGTTTTTGTGCAATATATCTAGCTGTATTGACATCAAATTCCGCCGCCAAAATAATCAATGAGGTATCATTACCTTTTAACTCAGTTATTTTTATTTTAGTTTAACATATGTAAACTTTTCTTTGGCTAAACACAATATTTTATTTAAATGAAGTGACATATTTAAAAAGATGATACTAACAAAAATGCATCATAATTAATCAAAAATATTGGGAAACATGCGTTTTATCTCATTACATGTATTTCCTATTATTAGCTAGTTAACTAGGAAAGAAATAATACAACAATAAAAAAGTTTTTAAAAAAATTAAGAAATAGATGGAGGTTCAAAATAACTTGGAATTTTGAAATAAAGACTGTCATATAGGTAGTGGGTTATGCTTGAAAAATTGACATGTCATTTGGTAAGTATATTTTAGCTTTTCAGTCCGTAATATATAGACATAGCGGTTCCATCATATACTATGTCATCGACCGAAAATATGGTAATAAGTTGTTATAAACAAGTTGGGTGGCTGTCTCACAGACAGTCATAACACATTTTCTGTATCTATAACAGTACAGTTAATAATGATTTACGATTCATGCGTAAGCAATCAGGCGAAGACATAATGTTCTTTTTCGGTAAAGTTGAGAAAGCTACAGCTCATTCGAAGTCTGATTTCAAAATTTGTTTTTGAAGCTTTTAGTTGAAATAATTTCGTAAACGAGTGCATTGATTAAAAAAAATTTTTTTTGTTGAAAATATTCCAGTACATCATTACCACAACAGTGCCAAAGGAATAAATTTGGACTAATCATAACTGTTGATATATGTTCTCAAACTCAATGTTTTTTTAATAAAAGATAACATTTTTCTGTGCATGGGATATATTTCCACTATTTAATATTTCCCCTAAATAATGAAAAGGATTGATTATTAAATAATGGAAATAAAAAAATGTCAAAAAACGCCATTAGAATCATTTCTAATAAGTTATCGGTACGAATGAGTACCAATTTCAACTATACTCTATGTCAGGCTTTTGTGGAGTGTGATTTTCGCCTTATATTTAGTCATAGGTGCGTTTCTATTTTTTTTTTATTTTCAATCAACAGTAAGAATTTTTCCCACAGTTAACTGTATATCTTTTACACAATGCAATAACGTTTTACATACTATAATCTGCCCCTGAATTTCTCTACGGAGATTTAACGTTGAAGGTCGGCCATCTT
>JAULBM010172806.1:0-17835 GCA_032357055.1 Geukensia granosissima
GAATTAAATTGTCAAAAAATTATACGGAATGGTAGGGACGGAGTTTTTGGAAGAAAAGTACACGGCCGGTCAAAAGTTAAATTGTCAGAAAATTATACGGAATGGTAGGGACGGAGGTTTTGGAAGAAAAGTACACGGCCGGTGTTTATATATATTGACTGTAGTATTCAATTGATAATCAGTTTTACGTTTCATATAAAATATCATCAAATAAACGAAATGATATGGTCACAAAATAAAATCTGTACTAAGATTACATCCCCAAATGGATAAATAAGGTGAATTTTGAAATTTTAAATCTTCTATTTTATAATTCAAATCACATGAAACTAACTGAAATATACGTTTAGATGATTATAATGGTAAGGAAAAAATAATTTTGACTATTAAAACATGAATTGATCCCGAATATATTGCACTAAAAGCTACAAACGATAGTTTAGGGGTAAATTATTCATTATTATTAAAAATCTGTAAAAAGGGGGAGACTTGTTTTCTCAGTTTTCTATAGAATTGATTTATGCAAATTATTTTCTTTTAATTGATAAACTTGCAAGACATAAGGCTTTTGTCAATAACCTTATTTGTGAAATTTGCACAATGTTAACATACTTTTAATTGTCCTCAAAGCAGAAATTGCAACCAAGCATAAGAAAAAATGCAACAGTATCAAGCTGCATTGATTTTCTAATACACAAACCACCCTTATGTAGCAAAAACACTTAAATAACTTAAAATAAATATTAATACATATATATATAAAGTTGTCTTAATGCGTTTTTGTGGTATTTGAGCTTCAAAATAATGCTCCATTACTGCATTTTATCGAAAATACAAACATTTTTCCGTGAAAAGATTATCCCGGTAATTAAAATCAGAAAAAATATAATTTAATTTGGATATTTTTACTTGAATATATATCTACTTAAGAATATTATTTTACCAGAAGAATTCTCCAAATCCCAATGAAAGTGTTGTACGGAAATTTAAAAGAAATCTGAAATCTCCTTATCATTTTAGGCCAAAATACAGATAAAAATAGTGTTAACATGATACATTATGCTTTGTATTATAATAAAGAAGTAATTTACATTATTCAAAACATAATATTTTGTTTCATTTTCACACATGGCTTGTATTTTGAAAACACAATTAAAAAAATTGGGGGTAGGGGTGCCATTTTCGCAAAAATTACCTATTAAAATAACCATATGAATAAAATATTGGGCCCATTCGATGCCTTATATACACTTTTACTTAATTAATATCAGTTTGTAGGCATATAATATCTCAAATGTAGAGCGTATTTAAAATATCTTAGTGAGACTGATATTACGGAAATTTAACAGAAATCTGAAATCGGTTAATCACCCATTTTTCACAGATTAAGGTCATAATTTGGACAAAAATGGTGTTAACATGATAAATTATGCTTTGTTTTATAATAAAAAAGTAATTAACATTATTTAAAGCAAAATTTATTGTTTCTTTTTCACACATGGTTTGGTGCTTTGAAATTTGTTTCAAATAAATTAGGGGAAGGGGTAATATTTTCGCGAAAATTGCCAATCAGAATTATTTTATGAATGCAATATTGGGCTCATTTGATGTCCTATATATACATTTACTAATTCAATATCAGCTTATAGTCATATAATAACTCAATGTCTAGCGTATTTAAAATATAGGGAAATATTGGAAAATTCTGCAATTTGGTTTTTTTTTTGGACATTGAACACCATAACGAAGAAAAGAAACAATATTAGGGCAATAAAACACAACAAAATAGTAAAATATATTACGAAACATAAAAATATCTGCATATAAAGTCACATAGGTAAATATATGAGAGTTACCAGACAAAAAATTTGGATTTTTGTCAAATATCTGTTGGGGTAGGGCTACTATTTTTGTCACAACGTTTTATTCGTAGCTCAAATCAATATAACTAGACATGTATGAGAAAGGGAATACATAGACCTTAAATTTCTTAAAAAAATAGTGCCTTGCATTTTTTTCTTTTAAGAACTTCTTTTGTGCCCCAGAGAAATGTAACATCTTAACGATACATTATGCAGTTCACAATTAAGTACAAGGAATTCGAAGATACCCAAGGGGCAGACAAAAAGTAGGCTTCATTCATTATCACTCATAATTAATATGATCTCGGTCTGAATATACATGAAATATTTGCCACTGGACGTTAAGCACCAATCAATCAATCAAACAATGTTTATTTTACCAATACGGGAAAAATAAATAGAAAAAGAACGTTAGGTCACATTTTAATGAAACTGAAAGATTTATATTTAAGGAACAATCACCGAAACATCAATGCAAACGACTCAATGTTTAAAGACACAGTTTAACAACACAATTAAGAAATAAGAACATTTACTTAGGTCAAAAATACCGAATATGTATAAGCAGTTAAACTACTGAATTCAAGTAAATGCTTTGATATGCATGACCTGCAATATTGTTGCGAACGCTGAGAATACGTTCAAGACGTATTGCCGAATAGGGACCAAAGCTAAATCCTAAGTCCAAGTCTTCTTTACTCTATGTCAAGATTTTCTGGCGTGCAAATTTCGGCCTTTATTAAATTATATGTGCGTTTCCGCTTTTGGATTTATTTCAAATCAAAAGAAATAATTATTTCACGGTTAACGGTTCATGTTATACACTATGCTAAAGTGTTTTACATATAACTGTCTGCCCCTTAATTTTTCTACGGGGATAAAACGTTCAGGGTTGGCCATCTTTGTTTTTGGTGGGAGCGCTGCAGTTTGACCTAGATAAGGTAATTTAAAAAATTGCGTTCTTTTTTATTCGGACCCCTCTTGCGATGCATATCAGAAGAATTACTTTTAGAATTTCATTGAAGACCGCCAATAAGCATTTTTGCAGGGTTTAATAATCTTAGTTAAGTTACCCAATTATTACACAGAGTTGACAATGTATACTCCTGGTCTCGCGCTAGCGCGTGCAATTGACCACTTCCAGCAAATGGCAAATTTTACAATGTAAATTCCCCGTAGAGAAGTAAAAACTCGGCATAGCTTAAAACATTGCCATTGCTAAAAAGTATTATGGCAAGTCACTTGCACTTTTTCAATCTACAAACTTTATACCATTTTGTTAGAATACGGTAGACAGTTTTTCTTTCACAACGTATATACTCATTCCAGCAAACTCTTACATAGAGTATAGTAGTATCTGACATGTTTATTAGAATTATCATTTTTGTGTAAATATAGTTGTACTAAAATTTGACCTAGTGACTATGTTATGATAACCTTTATGGTATAAATGAACTTATTAACTTTTTGAATGGTTTACATTAACAGAATTAAGGCCACTTAAAATTTATTTCCAGTTCTTTGGATTTTAGTGATGAAAATCGGCGCAAGCGAGCGAAATTTTTTGTTTTAATTTTTTCTTCCAATGGCAAAATATTTGAGCGCAACCTCAAAAACTTATGCGAACAGTGGTTTTTCCATTATTTTTGAAGGTTTAGGAGCGAGCGAGCATTTTTTAATTTTTATATTAAGGAATAACAATGAAAATTTCCAGAATTTGGAGCGCGTAAAGTTGTTTTGAAACTTTGAATCCAAAATATGAGGAACAAACGAATCCGAAGAAATATTTATTAATATTGAGTGACCTAATTGCATAGATCTATTAATATTTTTAAGACAATCCAGAAAATTCTAATTCCAGTCTTATCAAAATTAACCACCGGATAAAGGTTTTGTTATGTTGATATATTTTAGTTTTTTAGTCAGACCTTTGAATTGGCCGCAACCTTGCATTTGGCCACGTTTTCATTGTGATTTAGTTCATGTCTATCCAACTGGAGAAGCACGGTTGGTCCTCATTGAGAAGTCAAAACAACATCAGCCAGACCGAATATAGTTATACCCAGACAGTTTTGTAGTTGTTTTTGTCCGATAAGGCAACAATGAAACACGGCCCTTAAAAAAATGGTAGGTTGACATTTATGCAAAGATACTCATACTCGCTTCAAGAGCAGAAAAAGCAGAAGTCAATATATTTGAGAGGTAATTGATAGGGTACAGTATAAATTAAAGAGGATATAAACCGCCAACTTTAAATGAGGGTAAATAAAATGTATGCGGAAAGAAAATGGTCTCAAATATACTTCAAATCACTTAATAATACCTGATAATAATTTAATAATAGAGAGGGGAGCAGTTTGTGACAAAATGAAAAAAATAATTCATGGAACTTAACGGATCAAACGTTAAAGTTATGAAAGGTTTGTCTGACTTGCAGTTTTCTGAAAACAGAATAATTTTCACCCAACCACAGGAAAGGATTTAACGTAAATAGCAATATCCAAACTTTATTATTCTGTGAAGCAGGAAACAAGACTTCAATACGAAATTATAAGTTGCCAAAAATAAATTTAAAGCCAAAATTAAAACTGCACAAGCCGATAGATTTAAACAAAAGATAAATAAATATTAAGTACATTTAAAAAATGTCATATTGCGCAACGTTTGTACATTTTACATCAGGGAATTCCATTAATTTAAAATATGTATATTTTACCAGAATTTTTTAATATTGATTGCATTTTTATACACTGTCAACAACGTTTCATGTTATTTCCCATTAAACATTATCGACTGTAAATTGAAATATTATCTTCGATGAAATAAATATTATGATACACGCACATTACCTACGTGGCAGTTAATGCTACTTCTACCATTTGAAGCTGGTACCAAGATTGTTTGTAAGTATATAATTATCCATTCCTGAAAAAACTCAATATTTATTTGAACGAACTTTTTTGTCATGAGTACTTTCTTGCATTTTCCAATTTTGAAAACATCTTAAGGATGCACATCAGAGGACACAGTCAAAAAATGAACATCTTAAGTTTTTTACCAATGATATTACTGTACAAAAAATCTTATTTCAAAATTAGAATTCAATACAATTATTTATTCCAGTGTTCCAGATTAAAACAATTAACTATTTTACTACTGGAATTTGCTACTCACCTTACTGAATGGTTTCTAGAAATATGATTCATACATTGTTACAAATGATTATGAAGCACTGGTGTCAACGTACATGTAATGATCATCGTGATCCCAACGTGGCGGAAGAAACATCAAGTATATTTATAGCTTTGTCAATTCTTCGTAGAAAACAGATAATTTCAACGACTATATCGTGTCTCGAGAATGGTGTTATTAAATCATATTTGTGAATTGAAATTCACAGTAAAATTTCAAAAAGTATCTAATAAAATTTGAGTGAACAACAGAAAAATAAATAAAGACAATTAAACTTGAAACATTTTGAAGAAGAAATATATAGAATCAATTTAAATCAAGAATAATTTTCAAAGAGATAAGTTATATATTACATACTTTGTAATTTCACAATGCCTTTCTTGTTGGTAAACCACAAGCATTTATACAATAACTAAACACCAAAACCTTAAAAATGAAAAAATGCAAAACTAAAATCTAAGATTACATCATTTATAATGCCAACACATATGCATCTAGTATTCTTGTAATGTTTATGAAATAAAACTCAGATTTCAGTGAATGTATATATAACTGCAGATAATATTTTTTTGATAAAAAATGATGAGAAGAAAATCTGTTTAGTTTACCCCCAAAAGGGAAGGTTGGGAGTTATATTGAATTAAGTATGATTGTTAATTACTGTATATTTAACACACTATGTACGATATAAATTTTGCCTTTTTCATTGGTATTCAAGCAATTACACTTAAGCTAGATGCAGTATCATAAAAGTTAAAAATGTAAAACATAAAGAACTAAGATTATATCATTTGTAATTTCCTATACACATGCATCTAGTATTGTTGTACTATATGTCTGATAAAAAGTAAGATCTAAGTGATTATATACTCATATATAACCATGCTGAGTTGACTAACATGTTAATATAAAAATAGGAGATGTGGCATGATTGTCCAAGAGACATCCACCCACCAAGTGACAGTAGAATTTTAACTTCGACAGGTCCCATTATGGCCTTAACAATGAACCAGAGTCCATACCATAACGGAAGCTGTAAAAGGCCCCGAAATGTATTATTTTACATGTTGCGTTTAATTTAAAGATTTAATATAGAACATAAACTATTTCTTCTACAAACTTTTAATTTATATCACCAGCCACTCTATGATATCAAGCGTTTAAATTTGACATTAACCAAATTTTTCGAAAAAAATGTAATTTTACATTATTTTTGAAGAATTTTTGACAATTTAAATTTTACAAAACTCTAAATAAAATTGTATCTAAATAAAGAGTTCAACATTGACTACTCCAATTTATGAATGTATTATTGTAAGTTTAAAAATAAACGAGTAAAGGATTAACACTTATTTTATGTTGAAATAATTTTGTCTATTAAAAGTAAATATATAGAGTATCATAAACTAATTTTAAAATATAAACGCAATGTTGGGTGGAATAACACAGTTAATCAATACTAGATTTGTGATACTAAGGTTGTAAAGTAAAACAATTATGTCTCTTGATTTACAAATTTAAGGCCTGTATATACAAGACCGGATTTGCAACATCGCAGGCTAAATCTGGAGTTGTCAACAGTATTTTAAATAGTTAATCCTTGTCAAGTTCATCTGAGTGAATGTTAAGTTTTTCTTCAATGGTGTTGATCATTGCTCTCTTCTCTCCGTATGATAAGCAGAACATAACATAAAAAGTGCTTTTCATCCTCAATTTCTCTGTTTGAGCATGTTTTACACTGTCTTTCCGGTTATGGTTTGCTACGGTATCTTCCTGTTTTTATTTCAATTGAGAAAGTTCCACTTCCTAATTTTGGAATTGTAGCGGTAGTTTTATTGTCATGCTTTTGCCAAGAATTTGTTCCTGTGTCGTCTTTTAATTTTATATATTTCCTATGTTTTGGCATTGAAACCACTTCAGTTTTCCATTTCGCTGAGCCCATTTCAAGTAATTTTTCCTTTACAATATCCAAAAATGCCTTTTCACTAAGTCTAAGAGTGCTTCTTTCCTAGTAGTATTTTAATAAGTCACATTTTTAAGAATTGCATTGACCTTAGATGCCAGCTGTTTTTGCGGCGATTCCATGACAAAATCTTAATCTCTGGCATTATTATCAGTCTCAACCATAGTCGTATCATGTTCAAGTGCCGTCTGAATTTCATATACAGCCAGCCAGTTTCCCCAAAATGATATGTAAGTGGTTCCCTTTTACCAAATCCAAGTATAGTTCTTCTTACCCTAAATGCATTTTGTCTGTAATGTCATAGTTTTGTATCCCTACACTGAGGCGTAGTCTACAACTGGCACTACAGTATTGAAATATAGTTTTACAAAAAAAACAGGAAAACTAAGACCTTTCGAGCAGTAGTGTTTTGCGATAATTGCTCCTAGTGCTCTGCTCTAGCTTCATGTAAGTTTTTAATTATTTCTACAAAGTCTATTGTTTCTATAATTTCAAAAACAAGATATCGGAATTTATAATTTGCTCTCCCAATTTGAATATTTTGTCAGTAGCAGTAACAGTTGATTTTCTACAATGCATCACTTTTAATGATAATCAGAATCATAATTAATTTTGATGTCAAGATTTAGATGTTTTATATCAATGGCGTGATCAATGATAAAGAGAGCAAATATTATCGTGCAAGGCTATCGCCTTGTCTCACTCCACGTTCAACTGAGAACCAGTCAGTTGCCATATCATCAATTTTCACACAACTTTTGAGTTTTTTGTAAATGCATTTTATGTCTTTGTAGATTTTCCCCGTCACACCAATACTTATAAGGTCATGGTTAACAGAGTCAAATGCCTTCGCAAAATCAACATCGCATAGAAATGTAGACAGATTATTGTTTTTTTTTGTTCTCGCAAGACTGTGTACAAGGTGTAGATATGATCTACACATGAGCTTAGCTTCATAAAACCGTTCTATACTTCGCACAGAAGTTCATTGCTGTCCACAAGCTTGGTTAACCTTGCACACATTATGTTGTTGAATATTTTTAAAGTAGTAGGCATGAGACTAATAGATCGATAACTTAGTGGGTCTCGATAGTCCTTCACTTTTTTTCAAGTATGATGCTAAGGTTCCTTATACTAGGGATTGTACCACTTTCAAAATACTTTTGATAATATTTTCAATATTAGGTTCTTTTATTCTTAGAGTTTACGGGTATTCTCAAGGAAAGTATCACTAACTTCATTTGGTTGTTTTTCATTTTTAAATAGTTTTGAGAAATCATCTTTCCATTTGCTCAATATAGTTTCCTGTTCATAAGAAGTTTTCCCATTCTCTAGTTTAACACTGCCAATAACTTGTTTTCGGTTTTGGGACCCATATTTTTTATTTTCTCCCAGAATTTCTTGGGATTTTCTGTTTTAAGTTGTGTAATATATTCTATATTCTCTGCTTTATATTGTCTCTCTACTTGTCTTACACTTCTACCAAACTGTTTTCTACTTTCCTTGAATAATTGTCTGCAAAAGTTCTTTTCTCTGTTGCTGTCTTTGTACTGTAGAAATTAATATTCATTTTTCTTTACAATTTTGCCATAATTCAGTAAGCTCATTGTTCCACCATTTCCTATTGCGCCTACCGTTTTTTATGCTTGATCTTGTAGTTCTTCCTTTATATGATAGTTTTTCATTCTTTTCAGTTGTCACTTTGTTTACAAAGTGATAACTGAAAATATTGTCAATTTTCTCTCTAGCCTTTCGATTACTCTCATATTGCCCTGGTTGTGCGCTCACTGGCAAACTTGTCTACTAGGTCTTTCTTTGTATCATATCTACGATTTGACAGTATGTTTTTATTTGTTTTATAATTAAAAGTTTTCCTTTGCTCTTTCTCATAGAAATGTTTACATTTTGACACATTGTGTTAACTGTGAAGTATTGAATTGCAGAAGTGTTGTAAACCTATATACAGATTATAATTGTCAACTTACTTTGATACTTACATTACTTACAGCCATCAATTGGATCGAAATGCAAGTGTGGTACAATTATATAACGACAAATGACCTGCAACGAGAATCCACACAAGTGTAATTGTCTTTTTTTTTATCAAATCTTCTACTATACACACATGTTTTCGAATCATATAAAAAAATCTAACAGATAATTACTAGGCATATTGTCTTTATTGTCAATAATGCATCTCTTCGGAATGTTCCCGACATGTAATAATGGGTTAAAGTCTTGCTTTCCTCCAATCCTTCCGTTCAAGTCACCCATAATCACCACTGAGTTCTCGTCATAAAACATATACACTTGCCAAAGAAAAAGATCATAAAATTCTTTTGCTTGGTTACTACTATTTGAGCCTTCATGATTTAAGATTACATTTCAAGAAATTTTCCACGAGCAGTATGTTTTCATCCTTCTTCGAAAAAATACTATACAGTCAAATCTGATATCACTAAAGAGACCAGAAAAAAATCATTTAAAAATGGCATTTTAAAATAAGTTTCATTTACAACAAAATGTTAATATATAAAATGGCATTTAACAAAAAAGATATCTCAAGGATAATTACTATACACAGAGTCTATGTTTATCACAATTCAGAAACTCCACCTTGATAAATAAGCAATAATGGAAATTAACAACAGAGAATATCTCCAATACCATATCAGCAAATGAGTTTTTACTAGAGTTTTGAAGAAAACATAGAAGCTGGCACCTAAATATTAGTCATCACACATGAATGACTACAAAAAAATCGTAAATTACATTATATGAAGAGTGCAAACCGTAGAATCATTAAGTTACTTATAAAAGGACACAAATTCACCATTTACTGTGAAAACAATATAAATTTATCAGTTTTAACTTAATTAAAATTCCAGGAACACGTAGTCTTTTATGTCACTTGAGCAGTCGCAAGGCTATTCGGAAATGGCAAGCGTTGTGAACGTAGTAGCTGCTGTAATGGTTATTGTTATTTTGCCGACAGTATACGCAAATCCACTTGTTCCGGTTCCTTTGCTAGACCAGGAAAGTGCTCCTCTTGTCGCAAACTTGGATATGACTAAAATAAAATCATACATTGATAATTTAGTTAAAAATGAAATCAAATCTTTACGCCAGAATGTACTATCGGGAGTCAACAAGGATCTTAATGTCCTGAAACATGACATAGAAAGCCTAAAGGCTGATCTTAACGACACCAAACAGGTGAATACAGGTAAGACATTTAAGCAGAGACAGATCAGTTATTTATTCTATATTTGCGCATGTTCACATATGTTACTTGCAATTTCTATTTTAATCATCTCAATGAGTGATCTACATATCGAAAATCAAATAAATAAGGCATGTCACTTACTTTCAGTTTAGCGCCAAAATTTCGTCTAGTTTGTCTGTTAAAAGACATTTTATTTACAAATTCGTTGTACATTGAGGAAAACGCCTTTTTTAAACGAAATGAAGCATTTAATTCTCAAAATGTCAAAACCTTTTGCTTTTATCTCAAAGATTTACTAAATATAATTAAAAAAATATATTTCTATTTCCCTGATTCCAAATGTCTTCTACAGACATAATTTTCCCTGTTTAACATGAAAGGGGATATCAGTCTACGTACGAGTACGTCAAATTATTAAATAACTGATCGCCTTAAATTTTGATATTCGGTTTTCCTGCGGCCTGGGAAATAGTCCGTGGGCTAATATAGCCTACCGTGCACCCCCACATCTATATGGGACAAAATTTTTATTGTCCCTCAAAACATAGTATTAATGAAAAAACATGATAACATTAAAAACTTTGGAACGCATTTGTGGTATGGGGGTCTTTTATTAGCCCCGTTTGATATTTTTGCCAAGTAAGAATTTTTAATCATTTTTCATTTTCAAAGTTAATTATAGATAAGTTCTCCAAACAAAATATAAACCTTTTTTATCAATAAAAAGATTTATAAAATGCGTTTCCAAAGACATGTCTAGTTATATTGATTTGAGCTACGAATAAAAGGTTGTCGTATAAATAGTAGCCCTACCCCAACAGATATTTGACAAAAATCCATTTTTTTGTCTGTCAACTATCATATATTTGCCTTTGTAACTTTCTATGCAGATTTTTTGATGTTTCTTAATACATTTGATTATTTTGTTTTGCTTTATTGTCCTAATGTTGTTTCTTTTGCCCGTTATAGTGTTCAAATGTCCAAAAAAACCAATATTGAAAAGTGCAGAATTTTCTCATTTTACTTTATATTTTAAATACGCTAGATAATTGAGTTACTTTATGCCTATAAACTGATATTAATTAAGTAAATGTATATACAAGACATCGAATGAGCCCAATATTTCATTCATAAAGTGAATTTGATTGGCAATTTTCGCGAAAATATTACCCCTACCCCTACCCCTAATTAATTTGAAATAAATTTTAAAGCACCAACCCATGTGTGAAAAAAACGATAAATTTTGCTTTAAATAATGTAAATTACTTTATTTTATTATAAAACAAAGCATGTAAACACCATTTTTGTCCAAATTATGACCTTAATCTGCAAAAATGGGTGATTAACCGATTTCAGATTTCTGTTAAATTTTCGTAATATCAGTCTCACTAAGATATTTTAAATACGCTCGACATTTGAGTTATATGCCTACAAACTGATATTAAAAGTGTATATAAGGCATTGAATGAGCCTAATATTTTATTCATATGTATATATATAATTTTTGGTATATATCCATTTTCTTCAACGCTTCGTGTACACTTATTTTACGTTTCTTTAGGTATTGGTGGTATTTATATGAAAAAATGTGTTGATATTAAATTTATGATTGTCAAATTTATGATTGTCATAAAATGTCAGTTTTGATATATAATACATGGTATTATCAATTAAATGAACTTTTAGGTTACAACGTTTAGTTTGTAATTGTAGAAATAAAGAAAAAGGGAAAGCTGAAATTTTAAGACCCCTATTAGTTAATTCCTACCACCTAAACCTGACTAAAATAAACATTTATGATATTTTAAAAGGAAAGTTATAATGTTGTAAACTATATTCCATAAAAATATCGTGCATTTTATAGCACTGATAGCTAAAAATATTTTTAAAAAGTGTAAAATATTTATTTTCAAGGCATATTTTAGTATGGAAGGGCTTCATTTCTAGGTTTCTTTTCCCATATATTTTGTGCAAACAATATTTTTATCGTTGTTGAACTGAAGGGACACAAGGCTGTGCTAATTTCTTATCATCTTAGCACACTTTTTATATCCCAAAAAATGGAAATGGAAACAGAAAACGAAAAGTTAACACAGTGTAAAGCTCAAATGATTATTTTTGTAAAGCACAAACCATTTGAATTTAGCCAATAAACACATGAAATACTTAATAAGAATATAAATACTCATAACAATAGTTGTTAGCAATAAGCTTTTTTGTGATCATTGACCTTTGAATGTCATAAAATCTGGTTCAACTACTACTTTTCGTCGATTTTTAGCTCATTTATTTGGTGAAAAAAGGGGACCCTCAGACACTTACAGCACAGCATTTATAATACGTTTAATTCAATTAATTTGATCTGAAAATATAAATAAAACATATATATGTCATAAAAAATATTAGTTTTACCAGAAAAAAACATTTTATCTAAATAAAAACTATTTAAAAGGCAGTTTAACAGAAATCTGAAAACTGTTAATCACCAATTTTTCACAGTTTAGGACCAAAATTCAGTTACAGATATTGTAAACATGATAAATTTTGCTTTGTATTTTAATTGGAATGTAATTTACATGATAAAAAACCAAATTTATTCTTTCTTGTTCACACATGGTTTGTATTTTGGCAACTAAATTAAAAAAATAGGGTAAAGGGGTGATATTTTCGCATACAATGCCTTATATATACTTTAACTTAACTGACTGCAGTTTATAGCCATATAAGAACTCGTATGTCAAGCATATTTAAAATATCTGAGTGAGGCTGATATTACGGAAATTTAACAGAAATCTGAAATATGTTAATCACCCATTTTTTTTTAAATTAAAGGTAATAATTTAGACAAAAATGGTGTTAACCTGATAAATTATGTCCTGTTTTATGATTAAAAAGTAATTTACACCATTTAAAGCAAATTTTATTGTTTCTTGTTTACATGTGGGTTGGTGCTTTGAAATTTATTTCAAATAAATCGAGGGTAGGGGGTAATATTTTCGCGAAAATTGCCAATCAAAATCACGTTATGAATGAAATAATAGACTTAAATAACATCAGTTTATAGCCATACAATAACTCAAATGTCGAGCGTATTTAAAGTATAGAGAAAAATGGGAAAATTCTGCAATATTCCAAATTTGGCCTTTTTTGACATTTGAACACTAGAACGGACTAAAGAAATAATATAAGAACAATAAAACACAACAAAGTAACCAAATGTATCGAGAAACATAGAAAAAAAACTTGATGTAAAGTCACAAAGGAAAATATATTATAGTTGACAGACCAAAACTTGAATTTTTGTCTAATATCTGTTTGGGTAGTGCTATTATTTAAGCCACAACTTTTTTGTCGTAGCAAAACTCAATATAACTAGACATGTCTTGGGAAGGCATGGACCTTTGCAATGATACATGTACCATACATGTCTATTTAAATGTACATGGTTATATATATATCTGCGTTTTAATATGAACAATAGCTAAATCTAAAATCGTCAAAAATATATTTAAGGGTTATAGAAAGAGCCTCATCTCACAAATGCGTTCCAAAATTTTTTAAGTTAACATGATTTTTTATTAATGGGATGCTTAAGGCGACAAAAAAGATGGTCCCATAGAGATGTGTGTGTGTGAGAGGGGTGCACGGAGGTTATCTCAGACCACGTACTAATATTCTTCCTTAACCACTCAAATTAAACAAACTTTCAAAAATTCTTTATCAATGAATGTAGACATGTACCTCTCATTTTGTTTACCCAGGAATTCAGTGCAGTAAATCTTATGTGCATATTTGACTGCGGTATGCTGAAAGGAAGTGGGGGGGTAATTTCTAATCCACTTCTCCTTCTTAACTATTCAACAAAATGAATTAAATTTTAACAGAATACTTATCGATAGTGGTAATACTGTATATGCAGAAATTATTGCGCTGTTTTTATTATTGCAAATAATTTTGACAGGATTAGTTAATCGCAATAATTAGAACTCTCATTCAAAAATTTTCTAATGTTGGGTTATACCTTTCTAAAATTTGCAAAAATAAAACTCGCATTATCGTCGTCATTTGATTATTCCCAAAGATAAATGCACGCAATAATTTCTGAATATATAGTATTACACCTATTTATTTTTCCAGAAAATCAATATTTGAAATTTTGCTGCAGTTTTGACTTGTAAAATACAGCGAGAAAAAGGCAATGCTATTTCTAATCTGCCAATCCTCCTTAACCACTTCATAAAAATTAAATAGGCCTCAGAGACGCTTTATTAATATATGTAGCATTTCACCTCTAATCTTATATTCCCAGGGATTCTTACTGCAATTTTGACTTGCTGTATGCTGAAAAGAGAAGGGGTAGTAATTTTCCTTTTAACCAGGCAACACATGTTCCGGATAAGACACAAAACTAAGTTATTTCGGATTATCTGCCAAAACAAAACAAAAAATATTTTTATCATTTTCACCCAAAACCGTTGATTAAAAACAAAGAATCTCACATTGTTAGCAATTGATAATTGTTTTTTTTTGTATTTGAGCTTATGAAACATTCAAATTTCTGTATTTTCAAACATTATCAGAAATTTTTTCTTTAACTGAACGGTGTGAAGTTACAATATCATCTTGAGACCTATACTGAATCGTGATATATTCAATCGAAATCCACTACTGAAATTACTGAAATACTATGTAGGGTATTGGCATGCGTTTCACAAGCCAATCTGAAGTCGTTTATCACAATTTAAAGAATAAGGCCGTGTAATGTTTTTATTTGTTTTAAGTTTGGGCAAATTTAAAGCTTCCAGTCAGCAAGGACGAAAAACGCATAAAATGACACACAGGCTAACACCAAGTTGAAATCTATTTTTGCAATGAATCTGTTTTGATAAACTGTACTTCGCGATTTCTATGTATGAATAAAGCAGTGTAATATTTCACCTACATGTTCAAATGATTTTCTGAAATATATTTATGTTTGTGTTTTCCCCTAAATAACCATAAAACCTACCAGCACGCGGACGCAAAACAAAGAAAAACACAATTATGGCCTTGGGTAAATCAAAATTCTTTGCTCTTAATTATCGTTCTTTCTGCAGCCTCCATAAATAAAGTTGATTAACTGGCCTGTAGGAAAAGGCTTTAATATCATGATAGAAAAATGTGGGACAGTGTATTAATTAGTTTCTTTATAAAAGTTGAAGGTGTCATTAACCTTGTATTAATTAGTTTCTTTATTAAAGTTGAAGGTGTCATTAACCTGAAGTCCAAAATAATATTGTATTTGTGTATAATTGTTTGAAGAAATGGTCTAAAGTAAACTAAAGGCAACAGCTTATTGAGGAATTATGCAGTACACAATCTTCTAGAAAAGATGTGGATCGGGATTTTCTGGCACATATTCCGTATTCTATCTTTTAAATATTGTGATGGAGAGTTTTTCTCTTGCACTGGAATCTATGTTGGGAAGATACAATTTACATCTTTTCAACATTGTTAATATTTATATTTTAATCCATATCAAGTTATTTGGTGCGACAGTAGTACGGTAGGAGCCTACACGTGATTCCCCGTTTTCCCATATCTATCTCGGTCGTACCTGACGAAGGTTAATCCAGAAAAGCGCTTCATGAATACGCAGTATAATGAAGACATTTTTTTTTTATCTTTATCTTGTTTGAATACAATATGTTTGATAAAAGAAAGAAATATAAGGCACTATTTTGTAAGAACTTGTTTCATGCCCCACCGAAATCAAGTGAATATAAGGCAACAGCTTAACGAGATATTATACAGTATACAAAATACAGAAAAGATGAGGATTGTGTCTTTCTGGCATATATTATATATTCTTTTCTCAAATTGTAATTTGAGACATTGTGTAAATTTCAAGAAGAGCACGTCACCTCACGACAAGAAGCGGATGAAAGTTCGAATTCTAAAGGTTTCTCAAATGCTGCCAATGAACTTTGACAATTTAAAAAAAATACAAGATAACAAAATGTACAGGCAAAAGACAGACACGAATTTGACCAACAAAATGAAACAAAAGACAAATATAGTTCTCAAAACATGACACTTAAATCCAAAACTTTATTTACACGAACCATAGGGTGTCATAAGTTCACGTGCTTCGGAAGGGTAAGCAACTCCTGCTTCCACTAGTAATTCTCGTCCCGTTGGTAATGCATTTTAATTTGTTTTATTTCGATGATTTTCAGATCATTGCCATTTTGGATGGGTCAGGAACGAGGACATGTGTTATTACGTTTCTACTATTAATAACACTTGGTTTAGTGCGAAGGTAACATGACAGATTTTTCTTCATGAAAATACACTTAAATGCACAATAGGTGTTTTATTGATTGATTGATTGTTGTTGTTTTATGTCCAGTGACAAATATTTCATGTATATTCAAGACGAGAACATTCAAGTTATCAAACAATAAAACATAAAAGTGAATAGCTGGGGAATAGGCCGGGGAATTTGATAGCCTCAGAATGCCAAATTGGGGCTGTTAGGGTAGGGGCGGGAAATTAAGCCTAAGCATCTGGTCACCTACACAACATTCATTACGAGCTGATACAAAGAGATCTTTAACGTGCTTTGCATTTTCATAACAATGGGGAACGGAGGTAACGTTCCCGCCGAGACGGGTTGAGAATTTATACATCCCGCTCAGCCAACAAACGCCCCTTTAGGAGGGTTTTATCCTCCTGGCATAGAAATAGAGCAACGAATTTCTTAACCCCGGTTTCTCGCGTTCCCGCCGAGACGGGTCGAATATTTAAACACCCCGCCCAACCAACGTACGCCCCTTTAGCAGGGGTCCTACCTGCTGGCGGAGAAACCGAACGCCCTATGTCTATACCCCGGCCACCTTCTGTTTTATATTGATTTAAATAGTATGAGTTAATAAAGGTTCAGGTGATATGCCTTCAGGGAGCCTCCTTTTTAAAATACTAACTAACTTTAATGGCAAGCACGCGCGTCTAGAGAGCGGAAGGTGTTGGGTTAGATCACTGGATAGGTCAAAGCGAAATTGCCGCTAAGCACGAAGCATTTTGAGCAAAGGAAAAGAATGATCAGCCCAACGTTTAAATGTTTGATGCAATGCCGGCATTATTACCTGGTCACTGCCTTCACTTACTTGGTCCAGTTCTGTCTTCAGGTAATGACAAGAGAAGACGTATGAAGAACATTCGATATGAATGTACAAGTTGACATGAGTCAGCTTTTCGTTATCAGGAAGATTTTTGTAAGATATCAGATCATCCTTGTCCAATCGTCTTAGGTGTATAGGATAATTTCCGAGTGTAATCATGTAATTTAAATTTGACCAACATTTACAACTCTTAGCCTTGGGCCAAATGTCAATACCGGTATGCATTGTGTCGAGTGGCCAATGAGCATAAAATAGTTCAGATGTTATTGTGTCGCCTGCCCGCTTTAGCGGAGGCGACATATAGGGATCACTATCCGTTGTCTTGCGTCGTCGTCGTTTTGCGTCGTCGTCCGCGTCGGCGTCACAAATATTTCTGTCACATTTTTCTCAGGAACCACAGAGGCCAGCTTCCTGATATTTGGCACAGAG
>JAULBM010172917.1:0-17834 GCA_032357055.1 Geukensia granosissima
ATTAGAGAAACAAAATCTTACATTATAAGCCGTTGATTATCATATTTCTACAGTCTCGATAGTTAAACCTTAAAATTCTCGATAAACCTCGAAATCTTAAGGTTTAACTATCTCGACTGTAGAAATAATATAATCAACGGCTTACAATGTAAGATTCTATATTTATAAACTAAGACTAAAGAGTTATAAAATGCTTACAATATACACAACAACCAACGTACACAAATGATGGTTCTTTCAAACGTGTACATCAAATCAAAGCCGGGTTGGGTGGAACATAAGCGAGGTTAAAACAACTTAAGGTCATAAAAATCAGTGTAAGAACATTAGACGCAAAATCTTATTGAATGAAGAAGCCATTTGAGTAATCGAACATTTGGAAGCGGAATACAACTAATTTTTTAGATTTGACTTTGTGCAGAATTCTAGAAGACTTGGTGGACGTACACTTCGAACATGTACAGTCGTATTTTTGACGATTTTTTACTATATGTGTGTTTTACTATAAGAAATATATCATGTTTTATTTAAGCATTTTTCAATGACACTCCAGTCATTTTTAAACTGAAGTCTAATGAATAAACGTTATACCCCAATTATGTATTAATGCTAAATGGAGCGGTTCTGGAATGTTAGTTCTTGAGCCACATGGGGTGGATAAACGATAAGAAATGTACTGCTCGACGCGTTAAAATGGTAACAGAAAAAATGCTGGTTCCCAAGACACTTATTATTATCTGGGCTGAGCCAAGAATAAAATGCTACCAGGAGCTTGTATCGCTTAACTGACAGTGAATCTACCCTATAAGAAATTTTGTTTGCCATGAAGGAATGCAAAAACGTTTGTAAAATATCATCTCATATCAATAGTTGGGCACTTATCTTAGTCGTTCGGTGGGCATGCCAGATAAATTTTGGCAGAGGACCACCCAAGGATCATTTCACAAAGGATTAGATTTGATAACCAAATTAAAAAAATACAATTTCGGTTGAATTTTTGTACGGTGGTATTCGCTTAAAAGTTCGGCCGTTGCGACCATCTGGTTGGTCGAGGGAGATAAAATTTTGGTAGGGAACTGTCGACAAACCATTTCTTTAAAATCCAGTTTTAATAACAGTTTCATACTAGAAGATTTTCAAGAGAATTTAACATTGGACCATATGTTAAAATTCATGTTGGCTGGGTAGTAGGAATGCTTGTAACAATTTTAGCACGGGATCATTTAAAGGCCATTCCACCAAAGTTTGGTTTCATTTGGCTCAGTAAAAACGTGTTGAACGGTTGTGGAATCCCATCTTATTGGATTGGCGGAGATGCCCGATTAAATACTGGTAGGTGACCTTATAACCATCTTTTTGCCAAAGTTTTGTTCAAATTGGTTCAGTAGTTTCAGATAAAAAGGTGTTTGAGTTAATTTCCCTTTGGATCGTATGTTAAACCACGTTAAGCTCTGGTAGCCATTTTTGCTGGTAGTTGAAGATGTTCGATTAAATTTAAGTAGAAAACAACTGTTAAAGTGTAAATTGTTTCAATCTTAGGTATGGTTGAATATTCCATATAATTACATAAAAACTTTGCTGATACTGTGCCTTCATTGACAGAATTAATATAAAAAATCCAAACACTTGGAGAGAGAAATGTGTTGAAGATTTTAATGACATTAAGGCCACCCTTACGTCAGCACCAGTTAACAAAACGCCAGCTGCAGACTTTAGCAAGTGTTTTAGTTTACAAACTAACTCAAGTGACAATGCGCTAGGACCCTTTCTTATCCATCAATATGATGGTGACCACACCCTCGTCTATATGAGTCAAAAGCTTCTACCAAAGACAGCAACAGCATGATTCATGAATCTAGTGTAACTTATAGTTAAAATTTTTGTGTTGGTCTTTACAGTCGTATGAGATTACGATTAAAAAGGAGTAAAGAACAATCAAGATGTATTATCAAGGATTTAAAAAATAGGTCGAAAGTTTTGTGTTCATTGTTTTGAATGTTAGCCTGTATATTTTGTTCTTATTATGTCATCGCCTTTATAATTCATTCTTTCACAATTTGAAGTTAAATTGTAAAGTTTCAATCCTCAATTAACAATGAGAGATGTGAAGGTGAACTTGACAGAAATATTTAATATCTTTTGTGTGTATGAACTAAGACCAGTGTGGTTGTTCTCTTGATACTGACAGTTCTGTATATAAAGCTAACAGACTTTTCAATGCTTATATTGAAGGTCAAAGGTGGAGGAAAATATCATACAATAGATAAAACATTGTAATCTGAATTTTTAGTGAATTTCCCATAGTTCAATTGTTAAACTAATGTCAGCAGTTTCAGCCATTTTGTTTGTTCGAAAGGGTTGCCGGATACATTTTAGTTACGGAAACAGCTATTAACCATTCAACAAAAGTTTGGGTCCAATTTTTACAACAGTTTCAGAAAAGATCATTTTCATTTGCATTCCCTAATGGCTCACATGTAAAATAAACTTTTGACTGTGGCGGCCACCCTGGTTGGTTGATTGGGATGCGGGATATAATCTTAAAAGTGGATGACCTTAGCAACATTCCATCGAAGACTCAACAGTTCAATACAAGAAGATTTTTAGAGCAAATTTTTTATTTACTTGCTTCTCTTCCAATAGGATTATATGTTGCCCTTTACATAAAAAATGCAGGGTATTTAATAGTCTTTTTGTCTTAAAAGTAGGAAGGTGCATAAATTGTCCAATACACTGCTTTACTTGAGTGATTGCCAATTATTTGGACTACATATCAGGCATTCAGTACTGGAGTAAGATTTCATACAAAAACATCTGAATGTGTCTAAGTTAACACTGACGACCTGACCTTCAATCAACATGTATTTCATTGGAAACAATTAAGCCATGAAATTTCGGCTGTTTATTCTATGAAGCTTTGCATCGCATATTCTTATATTTTTTCCATACTTAATTTCCTTCTCCAATATTTGTTTACATGCCCCATTTGTTAAGTTGTAAAGGGTGTTTCTTGTGTATATGAAGAATAGAACCTTTTCCCTTCTCCCTGTTAAACAATATGACCGCATGATTAGCCTATAAATCCGCCTTTAATTCTCCTCAGAAGAATTCAATTCCACCAAAGTTTAATAAAATTCTATAATACCGGGTTATGTCCATTAAATACAAATGGAATGTTTTAACCTAAACTAAATTATTCTAAAATTAATGATGATAATATCATTGATGACGGCAATGCCACATAATTGAAAAGTAAGAGTAATGAAATCAATTACTGCCTTTTGTCTCTAGAATTTTAAAAGTGAAATTTTTAATTTGATGTGATACTTCTGATCTGATTTTTAATGACATGTAGAACAAAAAGAACACAACTATCTGTCAATCACATTGAACGGTACATTTTTTAAAAATCATTGGTGTTAACATGTTTACAGAAACGGGAAATTATCATAAGCTGCAACAAGAAATTACTGAAATAAAAGACTCTTTGAAAAAAGATTTCTATGTCTTAAAGCAATAAGAACGCCTGATTGTAACTAAAACTAATTCAATGAGAAAAACTTTCAATTTCGTAGTTACGTATCATAAAAAATATTAATCATATGGTGCGATATTACATGTACTTTATGAAACAGTACATAACAGAAGCTACTCATTGCTAATATTGATCAGATAAGGTTTGTATTAAGTCTAAATTCAATCGCTCAATCATGTTTACCTGACATATTCTCCCTTTTCAAAATCGTCTTCTAGTCTTTCAAGTATTTTTGCAAACAGGTCCTGCGGAGTTGCAGCTGATAAATAATCTTGAATTTTCTGTGTCAGTGTTCTAAATGACCCATATACACGAACCTACAGAGTACAATTATATACTTAAATGTAATTAACCTGATAAAACCATGTATTATAATACAAAACACAAAAATGTGTCAAGATTTCCTTATTCTAAATAATGAGCACTTGCACAGAGAAATTCGAGAAATAACAATTATATATTGTATACATTACCTGCTTTAAAATTCTTCAAAGCAAGAATTCACCCCACCTCCCAAACCGTCCAGTTCAATAGATAATGTTTTTAATATTTCATTTTATCTTCAAACAATATTTTTTCAATTGATAAGTCGAAATACATTGCGAAATGTTAAGCTCGTATATTAAGTACATTTGGTTTTTTACCTCATCTAGCAGAGATTTAAGATACAATGGATTTGACGTTTGTTGTGCATTGACAACCATATCCTTCTGCTCTTTGTTTAACGTCTTGCCATAAATTCCTTCCAAATAATCTGTTAAAATTTGCATCTTTTGTGATTCTTGAAGAGGCTGAACTTTCATACTCGGCCATCCTGCATCAATGCAAGCTGTCATAGCCTAAAGAGACGTAAGAAATAACCAAACATCAAAAGTTTTAGTCACCTGAAGGACATTTACTAAAAATAACTGTTCGGCGTTTAGGATTGTTATAAAAATGTAAGAACGCTTTGGTGAATATTGAAAACAACAGACAACAACAACAAGGGCGGGAATTAACAAAGAACACATAAGAAAAGGTCAGTAAAACAATATAAAAACAAAATTAAATATATGTGTTTTTAAATATATAACCCCCCCTTATTAAATGTCAAATATATGTAAAGTCAATTGTAATAACCATACCCGACCAGGAAGTGTTGATAAAAGCAGGAATACATTTGGGGGAATCTCTGATGGTATCCACAGTAAGTTATGTTCAGCACCTGTAATAATAAATAATGGACAACTGTGGTGTGTTCAGTACACGATGAAAATTCTATATTGTCATAATAATGTAAAATTTGAATTCATTTGGGGAAACCATTTGAGCGGAAAGGATTGTTTTAACCCACCAAAGCGAAAGCAAGAACTGACCGTTGCAGTCATGATTGTAATCAGATTGGGACGATTTTAGCAAGATTTTTAAGGATATCTAAAGGATTCTGCACAATATGAAACATGAATTTCTCATGGCGCCATGTTTGTGGTCCAATAAAGGCAAAATCAGGAAATTTAAAAAACCACCAGAAGCTTCTTTATATAATGTTTTGGTTCATTTGGTCATGGTTTTAGAGAAGAAGCCAATCAGAAACTAGAAACTGGTGTTCTGTCTGAGTAGATACATACCCCCTGTAAAATTGGCATAAATACTGTAAACAGAGCTCACTATCTTTACCGCCCCCATTACTATATATAACATGAATATATTTAGCATATATTTTTCAAATAGAAAAGTTCCAGGAAATTTACATACTGTTAATTGGGAAATTATTGCGTGCATTTATTACTGCAATTTGTTTATTTTAGTCAATAATGCGAGTTTTATTATTGCCACTTCTTAAATTCTGTAGTGGAATACTACTAACAAAATCAGAAATGCGAGTTTTAGTTATTGCGATTCGAACCCTGCCGCAATTTTCACAATAATAAAAACATCACAATAATTTCTGAATTTACAATAAACTGGAATTTCCATATTTCTAAATCTGAAGACTCATCATTACTACAATTGATCACATGATTCTGTCAGTTTATTTAAGAAATAGAAACTTGGATGTTGTGTGGACGCGTAAACTGAGAGGATTCGAATAGTCAACCTTTACTTGGTAAAGACAAACTAAAATGACAATTCTTATGTCATGGTAATATTCCGATATTATTAAAACGAGTCCTGACGGCCGTTTCTTTTATGAACCAAAATAACAGTTCCGGTAGAAATTGATTTGACGATAACTCAAACCAAATAATCAATCGGTTTTGCTGTGTTTGACAAAAAGATTTTCTTAAGATCGGCCAAATAATAATGTGTTATCTGCTCCTTACGGTTATTTTATTACACTGCCTAGCACGATGGTCATTAGTCCGAATAAGTTATATTTCCATCAAATATCAGAGAATAAGATAGGAAGGGTAGGCACATCATAGTTTTCAAATTCATATTCTATTTGATGTGTTAACGTGTATACCCTAATATTAGAAACAATAATAAACATTTGTTCAAAGTAGGAAAACTTTTAAAGACAGTTTAATTTGTAGTGTTTCTTTGTTATATCCCTCGAAAACATTGTTCTGTAATGATTTCTTTGTAACAAATATCTTAAAACAAGGCTAAAGGTATAGGTCTGAAGAGAATAAAATTTGAAAAAAAATATCCCAGACTTAACAAAATTAATCAATAATAAAGCAGTACATTTTAAAGTCTATCTCTGAAACTAAAATACAATAACATGTCTGTGTTACTTTGGCTAAAGAACTCTCGAACTGAATGTTTCCATTGTAAAAATTGAACTGATAAATACCATCTGCATCTCCAGATCCATCATCCAATTGATTAAGAGCATCTAACACTACTACTACTTTAGTCAATGATCCTGCCATCCTAAGCCATTTTCCTAATTCTTGTATAAGCATAGAATCGGATGCTGGAATCTCCATATCAAAATTGAAGAAAATTTTCATTTCTTCAAACAGTCTAAAAGTATAACAAGCTATCATATATTCAACATTTACAAACCATTATTTGTTGACAGATGCAACTATGGAAGTGATTTAAATAACTATGTCTTAAAAGTGCCACTGTCCAATCATGCAGTTTGTTTTACTTACATATAATATTGTTTGTATCTTAGTCTGCTTTTACTATGTTTGTATCTTAGTCTGCCTATGTATTGGTTACACATGTATATACTGTTGCTAAGAGGTTACCCCTTGAACTTGTGTTCAGGTATCCAAATTCACAACATTTAAATAATATTTGTAAACATGATGGTTGAAAACATTGGTCCGATGCCACTGTTTCTGGACCAGGGGTTCCCGAGGGAATTCAAAATCCAGTTGTCGAATTTTAACCAAATATAGTTTTGCATTCATTTTAATATAAAACTCCTGAAATTTAGGAGTAGGCTCCTTTTGAATTGTACGTTTTACATGTCCTTTCCGCCTGATATTGCTTCCTATTTCAGTTTGTTGGATTTTGAGTACCTCTTTTTACTATGTTTGTGTCTTGGTCTTCCGATGTATTAGTTCTAATCCCGCTGATGTGAGGTTACCCCTTAAAACCACGTGTCCAGCATAAGCATAACAAAATTCACAATATTTATATGACATTGATAAACATGTATATTGAATAAAGCAAGAATTATTTCGGCATACCTTGCATGTTGTTAAAAAGTACTTAAAATGAAATGCATCCATTATTTCTTTGCAGTTTAGGTGACTTTTTGTTAATAATATGCATAAATATTTGGCTTATTTTTACCGACTTTTTTGAAAATCAGGTTATAGTTCATCAAAGGTATTAGACAAGTGAACAGCCGTTTATATTATTGACTATTTCATTTTTTATTTATTACAAGAGAAACCGCACAAAACGTATCAACTAGCTGTTTTGTCTGTTATTGCTCTTTCATTCGTTTATTGACCCTTTCTATGTTTACATATTTTTAAGAATAGAAACATATAAATTTTACCGCCTGAGAAGTTTGATGTAATGTGCACTATCAGCTGAACTCCCAATGAAATGGACAAACATGAATGTTGATGGCTCCGAATCCTCTATCTGCTTTACCCAGTTAGCAACTAGAGCCGACTTTCCACAGCCTAGTTATTAAAATGTCAGAAATCTTCACATTTGCAAAAAAGGATAGTCATTACAATCTATAAAGTCGACTTTGATAAATTTAAAAAAACTACCCTTAACTGTGTCATAAAAGAGTAAAGCAAAATAAATTCTGAAAAACCTTTACAGTGCAAAAGCATTTGCTTAGTATGCTGTCGACACTACATTTTCTGTTACTTTGATTAACCACAAGTTTTGGTGATGTTTGCAGTTTCTGATTCTTATCAATATTTGATATATAAACAAAATAAAAAATCATATAGAGCAAATTATAGTTACTATATCAAGAGGCAAGAACAAGTACAATAATATAAAGAAATCTACTCTGAACTTTTTAAGCAGAGGAAAGATTATATTTCCTTGCTTGATTGCAGAAATTTTCAGACATATTTTTATTATGAGAAAATTCACTGCATAACATTGAAGATAGCTGTATTTTATTTGAAGAGTGCAGGACAATTATTGATATTTTGAGGTGCAAACATATTTGTTTACAGGCCTCGTAATGCGTCGCCTGCAAATTAGCATTTTGTTTTAGTCAAACCCCTAATTGATGCCACCAATCTTAAAAAAGTTCATAGCTAACTTGTAAATTCTACACAAGACAATTCAAAAACATGCATTCCATATTTGCAATATCCAAGTTAAAGAGGTCCTAAAGGGTTTTATTAAAATCTGTACCTATGATATAATGTAATAGATCTTGCTGCTTACTGATTCTAGATTAAATTTTCGTTATCAGTTCCATATGTTGTAGGAAGGCTTTTGAAAAGAGCAGATCGTTACAGATACCAGAAAAGTATGAAGTACGTCGAGCACCTGATTTCATTTACCAATTTTACGGGAATTTGTGTAGGTAAGCTACTTAAGTTTACCAGACTCTCCGAGAATAACGAAAGGTTTGTTGATATTTTGATTCCTATGATTGTTGATTTCTGTAAAATAATCTTGTCTGCCGATATATACACGACATCTAACTGATGAAAATGCTGAATGTGCCTCCTTCTGTTGTTCAAGTTTTGTGAGTTCTGTACCTTTTGGAAAGTCTTCGTCAACACAAAGCTCCAAATCCTTGAAAATGAGGAAAATATATGACAGCAATCGAAGAGCTTAAACAATTCTATCGGCAATTTTAGTCCAGAATAATTATTTACAAAAAATGTCACCTTTTGCCGATCCAAAAATGACATTTTAAATGTATTCCAATCATAGAATTTGGTATTGACCTAATATGTACAATCTTATTCCATGACTGGATTTGAAATAGTTCTAAACGTGTATTGGATGTGCAGCTGTCATACACATTGAACAAACTGGTTAAAAGACTGCCTAACCTGAGCAATATAGATTTGTTTATATATTATTGTTACCTGTTTTATAAGATTTGACACTTCTGTTGCTCCTTTAAACATTCTCACAGCTTGTAGAGTTTTTGATTTTACCATTCCTTTCAACCATTCTTGTCGTTCCTTATGCCATTCAGATTCCGAAATCAAGCGCTAAAACATAAATACCAGACACTTGTTTTGATAGTTAAACGAAGGTTTTGTACCCCTAGAAAAAATCACTTTCGGAACATATAATTGTCTTATTTTTTCATCTGACTCATTTTTACCTGTTTCAAATTATTCTTAAGGTTTTCCAGAATTCGGGATCAAACTTAAATTCACTGTATCTGCAAAATAAGTTAAGTGCAAATTGGTCCATAAATGTAACTGGAAACTCATAAAGTTTGACAAACCTTCTTATTTGGCTCTCAACTGTCTGATGAAGGAAAACTAAAAAAAGCGCTGTATACGCAGTTAAGTTTGGTTTTTGCATATTTGTTGTATATTTAAGATGTGTAAGATGTGGATCGTGTCTTTCTGGCATATATCCCATACATTTCTTTTTAAATTTTACTAACCACTGAAAGCAAAATGTTCTTAAAAATAGTGCAAGTCTGTGTACCTTGTACTGTTCTTCGGTTAATCCCTCTGGAGATGGCGTTTCACGAAAATAAAAGAAACATCTTCCCTTGGCAGCATCAGGATTGTTAAGTACCCCATGGAAAACTTCGAGCTTTAAAAAAAAGAACATTAACGTTAATAACGTATATTTAGCATTTTTATAAACTTTCACTGCAAAGTTTGTTTATAAATTATAAAGGTTTCCTATAAAACATTTTAAAACGCATATTTCTTACCTGTGTCACACTTGCATCAAATCTATAATCTTCTATCCACTTCAAATTTGGATTTGTCTGTATAGCATAATCATATGTCATATTGAGGACGCTATCTACTTTTTCTCGTCTCTGACACCAACCAAACCTGTCTCCCATCAGGCAGATAAAATAAGGTCTGCATCGATCAATCTGTTAAAGAAATCAACCCGCAAATATATAAAAACACTTAAGTTTGATAATTTGTGTCGCCGTTAAAAATACAACCGATCATGATGTGGAAAACATTTTCGTCACATTTTGTTAGGAAAATTTGTTTTCTATGTATGAAAATAAAAAGAGATGGGGCAAATTTCAGAAAGACTGCACTCCATACAAAAGAAAACAAGAGGGAATTTACAAATCTAGAGATCCCCAAGAAGCCTTCAACAAGAGTGGAATAGCATTCCTTGTGAAAAGCTCTTAATTGCACAAATAAAAAACAGTTAAAAATATTGCTCTTCCCTGAATGTTCTCAGATATGTTCATCTAACAAAACAATAAAACAGGCTCACGAGAACGTGTCTTTCGTCTTTAAATCTGAACTGTTCGATATTAAACAACTGACGATCTAAATATATCTAGGAAAATAGAAAAATCACAGAACGTAGACTCTATTACTCACCTCTTGAAGACAAATAGAAATAGTTTTTCCATCGCTGGTCTGTTCAGAGGTTATACCCCATCTGAGATCTACATAGGTAAAGAAAACACCACGATCTGCACAATATCTGTTTAGCTGCAAAAATGAATACATACTGTAGGTGATCACAAATATCACATATATAAATATCCCATTGTTTTTACTTCTTGTTCTGATTCGTATCGATGCTTGACAAGGATATATATGATTATATTATTGTCTTTTGTCCTAGGTGAACCCCGTAAGGCGGTATGTCAAGTACCATCATTATCCACATTTGACCTTGACGTTTGATCTCGAGGTCACCTAGGAGGCAGTGTTTTGCATACTATAATGACCTCCATGTGACCTTGACCTTGACTCCACACATTTTATTTTTTTAAAGGAATTATGGAAATGTTAAGAAGCCACTGGTATACAGGTTAATCTTTCCTCACATATTTTGTTTAATTAACAAATAGCTGAAATTAATTCCCTAAATTTTACATTTCTGCATTCTTCGTGACAAAAAACTTTATTAAAGTGTATCTTTTATACCCAAAGGAGGGGTGATATTTCAACTGCATTGAAATTTTCTAAGTGCTGTACTGTTAGATATTTGGGTGACTCCAATAAAGATTAACAGAACATGATAAACAAACAGACAGGAAATGCTTAAATTCTTGACAATTTTATTGGTATTCGTAACAATTGTTTTTAATAGTTTCTATATAGATTGGAGCCTTAAATTTATCCATTATGAAATACCACTTACAATTGATATTTATTTTCACGTTATAAAAATGAGTTGTGAGTATTAGATGTACTAATGGGAAGAGGTGTTAAAATCTCAGAATGCACTTTTTACTATTTATTGTTACAACTTATTCCTTAGATAAGTTGTTTAGTTTTCAAATTACATGCAACAGGCCATCAACTTCCTGAGATACACTGATACTATACAAGGACTAAACAATTAAAGTAGGAAGGATTTCAGCCAAGATTGGATGCATCGTTTTACTATGACAACAACAATCCTTTTCTAATAGACATGGTAATAGATTAGCGGACCAAATGTAAAACTTAAATAATTTTGTAAGCTAATCATCATAAGTAAAATAACACTTGCCTCCCTGAAAGCCTTTTTGATAATTTCTTCTCTTTCTTTCGTGAAGTCTTTGAATGTACTAGAAACAAACACTCTGATTTCTCTTTTCTTACGACGATGTAACTTCTTCTTAGGGCAAAACTTATGTTCTTCTACTAACTGTGTCATCAGTTCGAATTGCTTATCAACAGGTATACCTTAAATTGATTTGCGACAAAATATCATGACAAATGATAGTTATAAATAGTTAATTCGTTAAAATGAGTTAATATATAGTACAACCCCAAACTTGTGCAGTCCAATTGAGTTTGATACAAAAGTTTTTACCCCCTATTTTATTAACACTTGGATACAATAGTAACGGATAATTTTTTAAAGTCTTTAAACTAACCAACATTTTAAAATAACTAACCGTATAACACTTTGAGATAACTCAAAAACTGAAAATGAAAAAAACTCCATTTTTTTCTCGGGCAACAACACCCAATTTCTAAAACAGATCATATTTTTCGCATAAATTATTTAGCTGAATGCAAAGAATTATTGAAGAAATTGTGATAAAAAACTGCTCTGTAAAAATAGCAATTTCTTTAAATTTAACGGGGGGCATTTAACCTGTGTCCGTAGCAGTGGCTTTATTTTGTCGTGGCTAATAACAAACAATACGAGGTTTCATTGTGTTTTGATCTTGAAAACCACCAATTTTTCATCACAGGTTAGCTTGTTAATGGTACATTTAAAGACAGAAATTAGATCCTAGAAATTCTCATACAACTTTTAATATTTTGTATTTAAATCTGACAATAATTTTGTATCCGAAATATCAAAATACACTCTTTTTCCTTTTCATGTAAGCAGAAGTCACATTTCTGAAACTAATCGAGATTGTATGTCTTAATTTATTAAGATTGAGTTAATGAACAAAATTTCATTAAATTATGCTCAGCAGGAAACTACATTTTCTTTTTCGATCTGATCCGCTTTCGTAGTAACGATTAACATTTTGAAAATTCTGAGACCTAAAGAAATTACAAATGGTGGCTAAAATCCTGTCAAATTCCACTGAGTTATGATCATTAATGAAAATGTGCGACAATAAAGAAGAAAAATTACAAGTCTTCATTAACTTTGTTTGATGAACTAAATATATATATAGGCTATTTATTTTACCAAAGCAATAAAGCAGTCTATTTTAAAGAACAAAAACAAAAACATCTTGATAAAAACATTGTCCACGAACCCGAAAAAATTTAATTTGAATTCAAATGTCAATGATTAAAAAATAATCATAAACCAATCATTAGAAGCTCCCTCATGCTTGCATTCTCTCTGTCTATCTGTTGTCCTTGAATATTAGTAAGTGGCACGTTTAATCGCATCCTTAAAACCAAAACATAATTGTTCAACGCAATACAAAATCAAATAACAACTTTACAGAAAGGGTTATTACGAAAATGTTAAGATTTCTTAATTAATATTTTTGTTCAGTTTGGTGGACGAGTATTTCAGCAGAAGATCGACATTCCAACAGGCACTAATTATTCTCTTCTCCTCACTGATCCTTTTCTTCGCTCGTTTGTCGCAGACTTACTTTTAGAGCTATCACGGAAAAAAGAAAGTACGCCAAAGTAATACATTTCAGCTTCCGTTATATAGATAATGTTCTCTCACTTAACAGTACAAGCTTCGGTGATTATCTCCACCTCATCTTCCGAAATAAGCTTGAAATTCAAGTCACAAAAGACACTCCCAAGGTTGCCTCATACCTTGATATTCATTTTTAATTAGACAATAGAGGAAGGCGTCACATAATAAAATGATGATGACTTCAACATTATAATTGTCAACGTCCCGCCCATCAGCAGTTAAATTCCAGCTGCCCTAGCGCATGGCGTTAACATCTCCCAGCTCAATATTTTATAATAGCATACAGCGATTTTCTAGACATAGAAACGGCTCCGACAGGGATATGTTGCTCCTCGACTGAATTCACCACTCCAGAACATTTTTTTTCGACAAAACAACGTTCTCATCCGGTATGGAATATCCGTTTCATGTTTCATAAAAATTAGACGGATTTTTTTCATGTGATGGTGCAGAGTAAATAACAAAACAGGTCGTTTACTTTCCCTACTTTTGGTTTAATTCCATGAAATATTCCCCTATACTCTGAAAAGACTTGTAGCAGATTGCGACGGTTCGTCTTTAAACAGACAGGATGTAGCTACAGTTCGACCTGGTGGGTTCGAGTTGTTGATAATTGTATATTGAGTTTAGTTTTACAGTAAACTGTGTGTAATGATTCGACTTGTTCATGATCTCGAGATTGCCGTATTTATCGACTTGTCTCCTTTTATGTGACCTTTTAATTTTCTTTTTCTTCCTCTGTTCATAGAATAAAATTAAGCACAATCGAGGAAAAACAGGTATCATTTATTTGAGCTAAAAAAATCGCACTCCAAAAATCTTGAAATAGAATATTCACTTGTGTGCAGAAACGTCAAAAATTAGAATGTTTTTATTTTTATTTTTCTGGGTTTGCAGTGTTTTCAAACGTTAAAATTAAATAACGTTGCAATCATTTAGCAAAACAATTTTGACGGCACAGTGGTTTATGTAGTCTTGTTGACTAGAAATCACACTCCAAAAAGCTTGACATTGAGTATACACTTGTCTGCAAAAACGTCAAAAATAAAAAAAAATGTTTTCATTTTCTCGGTTTGCCCCGGTTTTCAAACGTTTTTAATTCGATAATCATTTTCCAAATCAATTTTGATGGCGCAGTAGGTGATATAGTCATGAAAGTCCTGTTGAAAATAATAAATTGGTTAAGGACCCTCTATATATCGAAAGTTGATCATAGTGACAAACGGTATTTTTTCTTAATTATTTAAACATTACAATGGATTTCAAGGAATAATTAAAAAATACAAACCAATTAAAAATTATAAATCTTTGAAGATTATTTGACACTGAAGGTAGCCATAGAAGAGTTTACTAACTTTTAAACATACAAGCAGTAATATATATTGATATGCATGGTCTTATTATATTTTCATGTTGTCTTTATTATTTTTAGGAATTGCATGACATTTGCTGGACATCATGAGAGTGTATACTCCTTTAGATTTCTCTCCCTTTATTGTAGGCATTTTAGTATAGAGCTAACGGCAAAATTCATGAATATATTTTTCTAATATCTTATTTGACACTGATTTACAGGCAACATCACTTTTTAATTGTATTTCATAAATGTATATAGGTGTAATTTTTATTTTCTTCAAGATGTTATAATGAGTAATTTGTCGATTTCTTCCGTTAAGGGATATTAAGATACCTACTGAAAGGGAGAGAAATTATACTCAACCGGCGACCTGAAAAGACTGAATGAAATAATATGTAACCTGCTTCGTATCCAAAATTAACATTTCGGACAACAAACGACAAACCATGTAGCCTGTTTCGTACCTAACATTGTCTTTTCTGACGTTTAATAACATAATATTTTACCTGCTTCCTACACAGCATTGTCTTTTTTCTGATATCTTATGACAAAATGTGTAACTGATTCGTACCCAACCCTCTTTTCTGACATCTAATGACATAACTTGTAGCTTGCTTCAGACAAACTCGGTTGTGTGATGGCTAGCGTGCTCGCATCGAGTGCGGAAGGTCGAGGTTTCGATGCCTGCTGGGTCAAACAAAAGACATTAAAATTGGTATTTGCTGCTTTTCCGCTTAGCACGCAACAGCTAGGAGTAACAGCAGAAACTGGTCGGTCTAGCGTCAAAAAATGTGTCTGGGTATAGTAGCATGTCTTTCTGTGGACAATTGCTTTCGTAATCTAGCACGTTAAAAATACGGGTCAGCGTGTCGGTCTAGTACAACACATATTTCATCCATCATCATTATTAATAAGACCTTGTCCTGTACTTAGCGCAGAAGCAGCTAAAACCAATTTTAATGTTTTTGGTTTGACCCCGCCGGGGATCGAACCAACGACCTCACGCACTTGAGGCAGAGGCATCTACAGAGTGGTTCCTTTGCTTGGAATTTACTTGTACATATGAGATTTTTGTGCCATGAATATTTACACCATATCCCTCCTTTTTTCTATTCAAAATACACAATTACCAATGTTGAATAAATATGGAGGATTATGTTATGTTAAATAATAGATCAACATTTTACAACCTTTAACTTACTTTCTTCTTCGACAAATTCTTGCAATAATGGTTGGTTATCTAATAAAATCCTAGAAACCAACTTTTCTATAGCGGACATCTTATTTACATCACTATTTACATCAGTATGCTGCAACAGACATAAGAATAATCATCAACAGTTTTTGCATCTAAATATTGTTATTGAATTTTTATAAGCAGGTTTCGTGTCAGTTAAAAACAATCCTACATTTATTAGCCGTTGAGCAATTGTAGTTTCTATTGTCGAGATAATCTAATCTTCATATTCAATATTTTAAGTCCTGAAAGAAAATATTAATACTTAACCAACAAGATTGTAGAGTTAAACATTCAACGGCTACAAAAGTCATTTTTTTTTTTAAATATATTCAAACTAAAGGCATACATATAACTATGAACAAAACCACAAACAAAAACCAGGAAGTAACCTCAGGTGGTCCGACAGGATTAGCATTTTCTGTCTTTGAAATGACAGCAGCATGGCCTCTTTTCCATTCCGGTATTGGTACAAATGTAATTTGACAAAAGAGGAAGGATCAAGAGATTACAACTTCCAGGCGATGAAAGGGAAAAGCTGTTTTGGTTTATTCCACAATGCACAGGAAAAGATTCGTCTTCATTTGTTAAACGAATATTCTAAATAAACCAACAAGATTGTGGTGTTGACCACCCAATATCTGAGGTGATGACTTCAAACGAGCAAAAAAAAATTGCTTGATGATATTTCCTGAAATTACTCGGCCGGTCAAGACCAAACGTTGGTAAAATGGTCTTTACATTGTCCACCTTCACATTCACAAAAAGAATCCGTAGGTCAGACCTCGTTTACAACAGCACTCTATGGAAAATTCACAAAAAAAATCCTGTTTGAAACCACTTGGTCAACTGGAACCATATTTTATTCGAACCATTTTAAAGAATTATTCTACTATTGGGCCTTACAGAAATCTAAATCAAATTTATTTTCATCTGAAATTACTTGGCTAAATTAACTAAAATATATTAGAATATTGTCATTCGGTGGTCCCTCTGCAAAATTTATTTTAGGCTACCTTTCCTTCTGAACGACGGCAACTATCAAAGCAAGATTTCTGATTGGAATATCCTAAAAATCTCCATGTGCAAATTTACTTGGCCTAGAGTGTAATCGTCATCAGGTGATCTGCAACATTTTATCCGGCATTTCCTTCCTTCCAACAGCCAAAAAAGCGACCACTGCAGAGCTTATGACCTCGATGGAAAGTTCTTACTGCAATCCTTGACCCATCGATATCAAAACAAGTCAAATGTTTCTATTTGTCGGACACAACTGGCTGGTCAACGTGATGATTGCCACACTGTTTCATAGTTTAACCTATCACCCTATGTATATGAGGAAAATTGAGAGTGAATTCGGTAGACCAAGTAAACTCAACTGGTTTAATATTTGTTTGATCTTCCTAAAGAAATATGTTTTTCAAACACAACCATGGATACGACATTGTGGTATCTGATAAGATAACAGTCTCTAGGGATCCTTTGATGTCATATATATTTCGCAAATATGGGCAAAAATATACAGAATTTTTACATAGTCTTGTATTGTTGGTTTTGGGCTTGGAGAGCGTTTGATGGCAAATACCGAATACTAGTACGCCACAAATTAATTTGTCACTCATTTAGTAGATCTATCACACCCTAAATACTTAATCTAACAAATTCACATGAACGTACACATTCTGATAAGAGAACATCGTAACCTAAAAGTTGAATTTTAAATTTATACCTCTGTTATGTCTGTGAAGCTGTCACCCTCTGCTGGATTGCTTTCTCTACGAACACGTATCTCAGCAGCAGACATGAATACACCAAAGTGTCCTGCCCAGAATTTGTCATCTTTTCCTAAATATTGATATAATACTTTGAAAAAAACAATATATGAAAACTAGACACAAGTTGTCGGAAACGACAGCTATCCCCGCACCCTGCAACGCCTATCCCAGCTGGCGTACCCAAGTCTGATTTTATCTAAAGCTTTTTCTGAATGATAATTTTTGTTTTTGTTTCCTCTGAAGTTTTCCTCC
>JAULBM010173134.1:0-17829 GCA_032357055.1 Geukensia granosissima
AGAATGATCCATTATGCGAGTGTTTACTATCCATGTCCAAATCCAAAGAAAGTAAACACTAGCATAATAGATATAAGTACCTATGATTTCAACGCTCGCATTCAAGGTAGCACCTTCCTCATATTAAATGTAAAAGAGTTGAAAAATAATAAGTCACCAGGTATGTATAACATTGTAAATGAATACATATTAGGATCGTTAGATTGTATGATCGATATTTATGTTGAATTATTAAACTTTATTTTTTATGCAGGTATTCTGCCTGAGGTATGGCTTCTAGGTAGTATTATTCCTGTTTACAAAAATAAAGGTGATAAGTTAGACTCCCAAAACTATAGCCCGATTACTCTATTGTCTTGTCTTGGGAAAATTTTGACGTCTATTTTGAAAAGCAGACTCCGTGTTTTCATTGATGAATTTCTTGTGTTAACACACAAATCAAGCTGGATTTAGATACGGTTACTCATCATGTGATCACATATTTTCATTGTACGCGTTATTTGAATTGCTTTGTTTCAGAAAAAAACAAAATACACTGCGCTTGTGTCAATTTCGAAAAAGCCTTTGATTTTTTGCACAGGAATTCTTTATTCTTTAAGTTAGTTCAAAATAATATTTGTGGAAAATTTCTAAGAATTATACAAAATATGTATGAAGATGTGAAATCTTGTATTAAACACAACAATGAGATTCTGATGTATTTTTAAGCAAAATAGGAGTGAGACAAGGTGAAAATCTTTCCCCTTATTATTCGACTTGTATCTGAATGATTTACAGTCATATCTAGAACAAAATAATCTTAAAGGTGTAGAATCTGTGAGTAAGGACATTGAAATTGAATTGTTGGTTTACTTTAAAATACTTTTGTTTTTATATGCTGATGACACTATCTTGTTATCCGAATCTGCTGAAGACTTTCAGCAAATGTTAAATGTTTTTCTACTTATTGTGATACCTGGAATCTAAAAGTTAATGTTGCAAAAACAAAGATTTAAATTTTCTCAAAAGGAAGAATTTCTAACAATTATTTTTATTAAAGCTGAAGAAATTGAAGTAGTTAAGTAGGTATAAGTACTTAGGAGTATCCCCCCTTAAGAGGATCTTTTTTAACAACAAGAAAATATTTACAAGAACAAGCCACAAAAGGAATGTATAGCCTCGTCTCTCATAATTCTTTTAGAATGGCATCGATATTTTATCACTGTGTTATAATTTTATGTATCTGTTCGTAATATTGATGGTGAGACGTTAATAAAATATTCGTATACATATTCGTATAGCCCTATTAAAAAATGTAGACGAAACCATTTATCAATAGAATGCCAGTTAGATATATTTTATAAATCTGTTTTACCTATCTTGTTACATGGCTCTGAAGTTTGGACTTTTGAAAACTTAGATATACTAGAACGTCTTTTAAATGTTAGATTTTGCAAAACAATCTTACATTTAAAACAGACAACATCAAATTTAATTATCTATGGCGAATTGGGAAGATATTCAATTTCCATCGCAGCAAAATACGCATTATCAATTACTGGTGTAAACTTGTTAAAGGGAAAGAAACAATTTTATCTTCTCTTCTATATAAATTGCTTCTGGCTTACTATAGGAATTATGGCTTTGAGAGCAAATGGTTACTTTATATCAAAAACATTTTTGACCAATGTGGTATGTCAAATGTTTGGCAAAATCCAGACTTGTACCAGTCAAAATGGATTGCAAGGTTGGTTAAACAGAAACTCAAAGATCAGTTTATTCAAATATGGTCAGCTGATATGTTTTGTCACCTAAAGCATTAATTATGTTACCGAATTTTTAAACTGAATTTTGTTTTGAAATATATCTAACGATATTATCACCTAATTTGATGATTATGTATTGTAAATTTAGAAATGGAAGTCACCATTTGCCTGACGAGACAGGAAGATGTCTTAGTGTGCACAGAAGTGATATACTGTGTCAACTTTGTGACTCTGCAGCCATTGGTGACGAGTTCCATTATATCATGAACTGCAAATTTTTCAATACTATTAGTGTGAGGATGAAATTTTTACCAGAATATTGCTGGAAAAAATAATAATATAGGTAAATTTCGAAAATTGTTCACGTCTTCTAATATTGTAATTTTGGAAAAGTTATGTAAATTTAATCAAGTAATATGTACAATGGTTAACACATATTTTTGTACCATTATATCACATATGTTCATGCATATAAATTGATTATAATTGTTGTATATTTTCTCTGTAACAATGCTTATTGTTTAAGAGAATAAAGTATTCATCTTTAAATATAAACTTTAACCAAATTAAGCTTTAGCCATAAATGTACTTATCCGGTAATAAATAAACGTTTGAGTGAATTTTTGTTAAATGAACTTCTAAATGAACTTTTTAATAACATTCAACTTTAACTCTTTTCCAAATAATGAAAATACCAAATTTCCAAATATCAAAAAAAAAACCTACAATAAAAATACATTAAGTATCATTATATCTTTACAAAATATAATATGTGCACCGAATACGCACGGTAACTACAGTAAAACGAATATCGACGAAATAAGAAATGATGACGCAAACAATTCATGTCGTGTTTGATTACAAAGAAACCGAAACCGGCTTAAAAAACAAAGATATTATTTTACTCGAATCCAAAACCGGTTTCAAAAAAATATGAATCCTTGTCAGAAGCTGAATTTTCTTGGACTCAAGATGGTGGCAGATGTTTACCCGTCGCGTGCAAGATCAAAAAGTTTTATCAAAGCTAATATTATAACATGAATAGGTGGTAGACGTAAAGTTATTCGATCGATCACCACTGTTCACGTGCAGCACAAGTCGGAAACTAATAATATATGACGTCTAATTACTATCCATTTTGAAATTTGCCCAGTTCTACAATTTAAATCACTTTTCCGCGATTTTTATAAAGGACAAGGGTCGTTAAGTCATTCTTGGCCCAAAAAATTAGGATAAAAATGAAAAGTGGCTAAGTATCTATTTTTCGATATCGTTTGTATTGAATACGTCTTGAAAATCCAACGGTTTTGGGGTTTAATTGGTTCCACAATGGTCGCATGGCACATAGAAATTGCAAAAATGTGAAAAATACTAAACTTAGTACAAAATTTGATACAATTTTTCGGTTTTGATAAAAACATCAGAACCAAACTTTGCACAGTTAAAGATCTCTTAAGAACGAATGAATAGTTAAAATATTATCTTTGTTTTTTTTTTTTTTTTTTTGAGCGCTCATATCTATTTGAACAAAAAAAAACTCCTAACATTTGGAATTTTTACAGAAAATGTGCCCTGCTGTTTTTTCGAAATGATGAAAATTATATCAGTTATGAATCATTAAAAAATGGTTACTAAACAGCACTTTCACAAAAATATAGAATTTGGGCCAAATATGGGGCTTAGCGGACCTATTTCTTTACATTTCCACCACAAAAAATTCATGTCTACTATGGCGGATCCAGATTGACCGAAAGGGGGAATATTGGTGTTTTTCGGGAAATAACGATTCCCGGACACACCTTTGTCGAAGACCCATTTAAATAAATAGTTCAACTTGAATTTTGGACCCGACCATGGTCCCACCGATGGATCCTCTCTGAAATATCACGACAGTTAAAACTGATTAGTTACATAACAGTTATGAACAGCTACGTATTTATTTACTTCACGTACATGTGGATTATTACTATGGTAAGTTGGAAGTAGTACTTTTGGAGAAAATAAATAATTTAATGAGAAACATCACGATACGGATGCTCTAGGGTGGTAAGCGAGCTGAGATATATTTTATAGAAGATGGTTCGCTTGCTTTGAATGACAAAGACTGGCATAAGGAACTTATAATTAATGCGAGTTAATATATGAAATTGAGTTATAAATATTATATTTCGTTTTGTCTATAGAATAAATTTTGAATTTAAGTTATTAACACCTTCGCTTGTATGGTGGAAAGAAAATTTTCAAAAATATCCACAGAGTTTGAATAAGCATTATTCTTGATAAAATTAGTATAACTTGATATACACTGTATACAATTTATTGGAAAATTCATAAATATTGGAAAATTAAACACTTTAGTGGGTTTTACTCAAGGTGCACCCGAATATCACCAAGGCAAAGCAAGATTTAACATATTTATTCTGTTAATGAATAGATTTTTTTTTAAATCGTTGATATGTTGTCCTGTATATGATGTTAAACTAACAATTCATTTTTAGTAGTAATAGTTTTACGTTTTTTTTCCAAGGCACAATACAAACAATTGCTTTTCAAAAATATTTTGTGACAAAAACATAATTTTATACGTAATGTTAATCAGAAATAAAAGCTTGCAATCTTACATTTGGCAAAAATTCATTGGAAATTGAAAGATATTCTCTATATTCTATGGGCCGTTCGGTTACATATGCTTTAAACTTTAGTTTGGTCGTAAACTGGTTTTCAAATCCGGCTTAAGTGTTTTAGTTTCAGCGTTGATTTCAATGGGAAGATTTATGAAACTGGTTTTGAAAACTGGATTTTGATTGGTTGTAATCAAACATGACCTTAGAATTATTATGTACAACTTTATTTAATACATAACAAAAATTAACTATCTAATGTTCAAATATTTTCAAATTAAACTTAAATTAAAATCTTCAAAAAATATTATGTGGCAACGTTAATTGACTCCATTAAAACATAAGGTTAAAAATAACTTCAGACTTACAAAAATATTTATAAAAACTTACCCGGAAATTATAAAATAAAACTTCAAAAGTTATATAACTTTATTTTCTGGATGCACGCATCGCAGTGTGGCATCCAGGAACGTTAACCCTTATATAGCTACCACGTTGCCATTAAACAAAAAACGTTGTGATGCCACTGTGTGTTGTAAAAGCTGCTAATTACAATGAGCTCAGACAGTGATCACTACAAGCTCTGACAATTAAAAAAAACAAAGTTTAATCAGAATTATTGTTCCGTGCCAAAAGAAATGTCAAACCCACAATTTATCCTTATGAGAGCTTTAACAGTTTAACCAAACGTAGAGCAAAATTATGAAAGGTAGATATTTACAAAGGAAATGTTGATATTTACAAAATGAAATATTGAAATCAATAAAAGCTAAATTACGAAACATTTATTATGATACAAATATGTAAAATATGCACAAGATATGTATTACAGAAATTGTGCATTCCTTGTGTATCAGACCTCACAAATTTTGAAGAAAAATTAAGGAAATTTCACCTTATTAGAATACATGTATACAAATATCAGTTTGTTTGTTTGATTGGGGATTAACGCCACTTTCGACAATATTTCAGTCATATCGCGGTCAGTTTTACTGGTGGAGAAAACCGGAGAGAACCCCCGACCTTCGGCAGGTAACTGACAAACCTTATCATGTGCGATGCGAGTTAAACTCAACCCAAAAGATCAGCACACAACAGATCTTGTCTTTTGTGTACAATTTCTCTTTTCAATTATACAGTTGTTTGAAAGATTATTGTCAGCATATGCAAAACAAAATCTGGGAGGACAATAAGAATGAATAAATTTCAATCAATTCATGAATTTTACGGTTTTTTGTCAGCATGTCTTTGCAAGATACAATCTGATTGCAAAAAACAGGTTTAGCTTTTTAATGTCCGAAGTCCATAGAATGGTGTTCACTTAAATCTACTTATGTCACTTTTATTTTTGATGTTGATGCCAACGTTAGTTTTATCTCAAGTTTTGGTATACCGTATCAAGAAATAGTACCGTATGAACTGAAATCGGATTTTGGATATTGTATACATCAGTCATTCATTTACTTTATTGCTTATAGTTAATGTTCATCATACATTTTCGGCTAAGATTACATTTTATTTATTTGTTCATTTTTAAATTGATTTCACATTTAATTACATTTGTCTGTTTTAACACAATTAGTGGCATGCTTCATGTGCTTAACTTTGTTATTTACGAGCTGACTTGGATATATGAGATGAAGGAAATCCCCAAAAATGTGAATTGTTGAGAGATAAGACATCGTCAATATAATGGAAGCTGAAATTAAAGCTGTGGTCTAACATTTTCTGCTTTTGTTTCGGAAGCCCATCAATAAAGTTTGCCTCATATGAATAAAAAAACAAATCGGCCAAGAATGGTGCACAATTAGTGCCCATTGGAATGCCGAAAGTCTGCTGGAAAACCCGTCCACCAAACTGAACAAATATATTATCAACCAAGAACTCAATCATTTGAACAATTTCTTCTTCTGTATATTTTTTGTCTGATTTTGAGTAGTTTTTGACAAAATAGGATTCATCTCTACCGATGACAAGATATGTGTATCTGTTAGTGCCATTTTTATTATTATTTTTTTTTTTTTACAAAAAGGAAAAAGAAATGATCTGATGGTTTTAAGAATTTTTCAGATGGAGTTTTCTTATAAATTAAAATCTAAAAAAAAATACTTGTGAAATATTTTGAAATTTTATTTACAGATTAGATCAGCTTCTAGAACTGCCAAGAGAAGTATTGATGGAGGTGCTTGATAATGCTAAGCCAAGGTTTGTTCTGTTCAACTTCACTCTGTCAAGCTAAATCAAATTACAAAGTAACGTGTGTTTCCGTCCTTTTATATACTTTAAATTTAAAAGAAAGAATTATCCCATGGTTAATGCTTCATGTTTTACAAAATGCAATAGCTTTTTACATAGTGTTATCTTCCCCTGAATTTCTCATGCAGATTTAACATTGAGGGTTGGCCATCTCTTTTTTGGCAGGAGCCCTTAAGTTTGACATTAGTGTTTTTAAAAAAATTGTGCACATTTCTTTTATTCAGACCCTCTCTTGTCATTCATATAAGAAGAATTACTTTGAAAATTCTATTCAGGCACACTTCAAAGTATTTTTTCAGATTATTTAATCCTAGTTTGATTATTAAATATCATTGACATTATGTTCTCCAGGTCTCACATTAGCACATGCAAATAGCCACTTCCAGCAAACAAATGGCTAATTTTACAATGTAAAATCCCTGTAGTGAATTAACTCGACACAGCTTAAAATGCATTGTGACTGCTAAAAAGTTTTATTGCAACTTGCTTGTACTTTTTTTATTCTACAAAATAAACACTATTTTATGAGAAAATGGTTGACAGTTTTTCTTTTATAATCTTTTTACCTGTTCAATCAACACTGGCATAGAGTATATAAAAATAGGAGATGTGGCATGATTGTACAGTTAAAATTATGTTTAACATGGTATAAAAGACAAAGGGTATTTTTCATTGTTCAATTGCAAAATTTTAGAATTGCATTAAAAAAATATTTGCACATTTTCATTGCATACTATAAAATCATAAAACCATTGCCCCCAACATGAATTGATTAAAGTCCACAAGTTACCAGTGATTTATAGTGCTTAAAGGCTTGACTAAAACTTTGTTGTATACATTTTTAAATTAATTTTATGTAAAAAATGTACATTTGGTTTTTTACTCATCTGACCAAAGGCCATGTATTCTTTTGTCTTTACTTGGCATCTGCCATCTATTGTCTGTCTTCACCCATCCATCTTTGAACATATCACATTTTAATTTTTTACTCTGAAACATTTTTGGCAAAATTTAACCAAACTTAGCAGGCAGTATCTATGTTAGATTAATTCTATGTTTCCTCATTTCTTCCAGAACAAAGAAAAATAGCTGATACGAATGATGCCTATTTTTGACCACTTGACCCAATGTCTGATGAGCAATAAAGGCTCAGCATAAAAATTATATACAAAATCAGAGGATTCTCCTACTATCCTAATTATTCCCTGCATACTTAATGAGAAACTGTGTGTCATATCATTTCAGTTTGTCTAAATGTTTGAATTAAGTTTTTGTTTTAATAAATGTGTTCACAACAGATCTAGACTGATGTACCTGTCATGACTGAAATATGAATCAAAGAATAAAGAAATGCGGTATTGCAAACAGGCTCTGCTGAATTGATAAAAAAGTTATGTGCAGGGCATTCAACAGCAATCATATAACTGATATTTTAAGTGGTTTTAAAACTGAGCTTTCTGTAATGAACAAGGCATATTACAGCAGTTTCAGTGAAATATATTTTGGAGTTAACAGTACAGTATTTGAAGATTGCTAACAATACTGGTAATGTTAACTTCATTCTAATGCAAATAAATAAAAAAAAAACGATATTCAAATTTAATATTTTGAATTATAGAAGAAAGGTTTGCACTTGGCCATATTCTAAATAATATCAAACATGGATTTGATGACATAATAATGACATTATCCGATCAAAATCACCATTTCAAAATGTTTTACTTTTAAATAAGTTATTACAAGATCTTTGTTTTGTCATTTCTTTTTTATTTTACAGGGAAATTTTCAAATTTGAGATATACTAATTTTTACATACTATCTTGTTCTTTTAGTGATTTTACATCGAGAGAAGCAATGCATAATCTTATAGAGAGATTTTATCCAAGGTTTGATAGAGGTATTTCTAATCTAACTTCAACCAGTGCAGAACTTTTACAACAAAAGAGAATGAATATTCATGATGGAAAAACAAGAAATATAAAAACTGGACATCTAATTGAAACCAAACCAGTGTTTCATTTAGATGAGGATGGAGTGGAACAACCACGGCACATTGTAGATGCCATAAGTGAAAGAAGCCACCAACCACCAGATAGTGAATATGTAGAATCAATACGAGATTTGTATATGAACAGACGAAGGGAATATAATCTTAAGAAACCCTTACCTCCAATAGGTAAATTTCTCTTAATGTATATGAAATAAGACTGCTGATATGGCTGAGGTAGCTGTTTCAAAACTTAAATCATCCTAGTTCCAGAATTAAATAAAGTTTTAGTGTTAGGCAACTTATTCAGTTCCTAGAGAGATTTTTTATGGGGTAGTAAGGAACTTTTATTCAAGACTACCCATGCAATTTTAAAAGGAAAACAAGTGAATTACAGTATTAAATGTCTTTTTTGGACTCTTTTACCTATGTATTAATTGAATAAAGTATACTGAATGCCAAATGAAACACAACACCTAATTTTTATTGTGTTCTTATGTTGTTGACTGGTTCTTTGTTTGTTTGGAAAAATAAAGCAAAATTCTTTAATTTTTGAAATCATTTGGTTTCCTTTATTAAAATCAAACTTTATTGAACTGGGGTCAAAACTCAATATTTAATTTGGCAGGATTTTCAAATTAGTCTTTTGGTTTGCTTTATTTGATGTAGAAAGCTTTGGGTTAACAGTGCTGATTTTGAGAACCTCAAAATTGTAAAAATAGAAAATGCTTAAAAAGTTGTAAAAACAAACATTTAAATGAACTTGAGCACAGTACAAAATTTTAGGACAATTGGATAATTTTCAGAGAAGTCAAATTGAGCTAAAAATTAACATGGAAATTATTGATAGTGATGTGTTTCTAGAAACACTCAATAAACCTTTCAAACCTCCATACCTTTAGTCATATAAGAATGATAAATACCTATAACTCATCTCATACCACTTCTGTGACCACACAAACTGTTAATGGAAATGACTTTATTGTGGGAGGGGCAGTTCTATTAATGTGTTTGAAAAATGTTAGTTTGTTTTGAAAGCACAAGACAACAATAATTAAAAAATCTGCTGCTAAACATAATGTTTCACTGTATAAAAATAACAAAAATTAAATGTGCAGCAGTTATGATAGAAATATTCAAAAGAAATCTTTTTTTTATCAAATTTTTATGAATAATATGTAAAATATGAAAATATTTTTTTACAAAAATGTTCTAGAACTACCACATCAACAACAACAACCTGTTAAAAGACGACGAAAGAAAGGTAAAACGTGTTGAACAGGATGTGATTGACAGTTTCGCTTGTACAGTAGAACCTGTTTTGAAAGACCCCCCTTTGGGTCATGAATGTGTATTTAAATGATGTGATTTTTTTGTTCAATTTTCATAAGCATCAGGGGTGTGTTCAACATTATAATGGCTAGGTTATGCTAGCTATGGATTTTATATTAATTACACCTTATATAACTTATAAGAATCCTGGATTCTGTTACACCTTATATAAGAATCCTGGATTCTGATTAGTTCACAGTCAGTGTATTTTATGTATATTTTAAAGAATTCAGCCATTTTTACAGCTGTCGAGGTAAATTCCTGTAAAATATGCCCTTTTTTACCCTCTGCAGTGGTATTTGCCAAAAAATATATTCTTTTTTGAAACATTCTATGACATTGATAGATTGTGCTGTATTGTACTGTTGATGTACTGTAAACCACTTTATTTTTGTCACAGTTTTTATTCACAAGTTTATTTAAAAATCTAGGAGTATTTATTTGTACTTTGTATAAATATTTTTTAGATTTTGATAAAGAAAAAAATATTGCATTTGCAGCGTTTTAATTTTTTATGATTTTTTTAATATCAGGAATTTTTGAATATCAGGAAATCAGCCCAAATTATTGACCTCTTCAAGTATTAAAAGTGGTTTATAGTATTATTATTATTCAGTGCTAGGTGGTAATAAAGGATCTCTATGTGTTTGTGTGCAATTTTATGGTGGTGGTGGCATTACTTAAGTCAAGATACAGACTATATTAAGTTTGCTATTGCATGGCATATAAACATGGTTCCAGCTCAGCCAGCTGAACATATAAAATTGAATTACCAATATAATAAAATTAATGTTGATTTTAACCAATTTTTGTTATATAGTTACTTGTGATATATGTTGGCAACAAGAATGACAAGACCTTTTTGTATTTTGATTGATTCTGCTGATTAAAAAATTAATGAAATTTTTTAATTATTGCTAAAAATTCGGACAGAGTGAAAAATAAACTAATGATTTTGATACATTGCAGCATTTATTGTTTTATTTATTTCACACATTGGTGTACAATATACCACTTACCAGTTGAATGGAATGATTTCATTATTTTACCGCAAAAATTTGTCTTGCTCAATTATGAGGCAAGTGCAGAAATATATGCTATGAAAGGTTAGCCCCTGTTTCAAAAACAACAATTGTCAATTCATAGGCTTATAATTTCTATTCATTTCTTTGGAAATAATGTGCTCATTAATTCAACGAAATAACACCAAATAAATTGTTGTACTAAATGACGACAAAAAATTGGCTTTACCTTAAAAGTTCTTAAATGTGAAATATGTTTTACTTCCGTTTTTCATAGTTTCCAAACATAATTTCTGAAGTGAGCATTGTATTAAGACCTTTGAATTATATGAATCTATAATATTGAACCATGTGACTGCTATTTCTTACAGATCAATTTTTATGTTGTTTATCTTTGCATGTATTACAGCCTCATTGTTTCATAATTTTTGCAGGTAAAAGTTATAAGTCGAAGTTAGCCTCCATTTCTCTGGGACTTCCAGAGTTACCATCAGGAGTGAGACACACCAAACCATTCACATATAACAAGAAAAATTACCAGAATGTTGATCTAACTATAGGTTTGTATTGAGGAAGTAGTTTATTGTAAGGTTTTTATCTTTTTAACAATTGGCCTAAACATTACTGAATGGACTTAATTGTTTAGAAATACTCCTGAATAAAGTAAAGTAGATACCTTTATTACTTTATTTAAGAAAAGGCCCAACATGTTACATTTATTTAGGTAAGAGATAACTATATCTTTTGGTTCAAAGATTTAGCAAGATTTTGTAGCCAAATATTGCATTTTGAGGTAAATTGAACTATAGGGTCGTGTGAGTTATTGCCAAAATTTTGCATATGTCATCACATCTGGAACTGTACTTAGTGTAATGTATGGCTCAACTGTGAATTCACTATAAAATCTTGTTTGAAAATAAAAAAACAAACTAAACTAAGCTATGGTGGAATTAGAAAAACAAACGAAACTTAACTATGGTGGAATGGTAATTAGATGGTCCTGTACCAAAATTTTATCAAGCATCCGCACTGACAAACCACATTGGCGTTACTTAGTCTTGCATGGGACCCAATTGTAAATAGAAAATCTGATGGGCGATTTAGAACAAATTTTTGGCCAAATGGTCCAATTGTCTTCTACCAATATTTTTTCTGCCTTCCCAGCTGACAAACCAAAATGGCCACTGTAAAAAAAAAAGAAAATGTCAATGAATTCTTTCAAATCTCCTCTGAAACTGCTGAACAAATTGAAATCAAACTTTATTAGAATGGTCCTTATATGGCCCCTTTTTAGAATCGTACTTGTATCTGGCAACTCCACTGACAAACTAAGATGGCTGCTACAGCCCAAGTAAGTTTAACATAGGACCCTAATTTAAATTCACTTTAAAATCTTCTTGTCAGAAAATACCAGCTAAGCCAAGTGAATCTAAACTTTGGTTGATTGGTGTTCATATAATCCTAAATCAAAATTATATTCAGCATCTCACAGACTCATTAAGTTGACTGTCATTAGTTTAACTTATATGTAGGAGGTTTAGGGTAAATCACCTAAAAATCTTCTTTTTTTAAAACTGTGCAGCAAATTTGAAACAAACTTCATTGAACCAACCAAGATGGCTGCCATGGCCTAACTTCATTTAACATCGTATTCTATTGGAACCAAACTTTCTGACCTCCCCACAGACCAACTAAGATAGCAATTGCTACTGAAATAGACAAAAAATATAAAAGAAATACTTTAAAAATAATCTTCTCTGAAATTGTTTAGCCAGTAGGAACCAAGCTTTAGTGATCCTTACATAATCCTCTACAAATATTGTACTTGGCATTGCCCCTGGTTAACCAAGATTGCCAAACCAGCTGAATTTAATTGACATTGGTCCAACACAAAATTCATTTTTAAATTTTGTCAGAAATTGGTGAGTCAATTGGAACCAAACTTTTGTGGAATTTTCATTAGATTATTCTCAGCCAAAAGTAAATACCAATTCCCACCTGATGAACAAAGATGGCAGCCACAGTTAAACATAGTTTAACACGACCCCATCACAAATTCATTTTTTCTTGTCTGAAAATCCTAAACTAATGTTTTTTTTGTATTTCCCATGACAAAGCCAACATAAAAAGCCACAATCTCTTGCTGTTCTTGAGATATATGGGGTCCAAAAATGACCACACCCTAATTTTTAAAACTTTTAAAATTTTACATCCTATTTTGATTGTTTTTTAAAATGATTCTTATGAAAAATGCAACAAAAGTTACTCTAAGAATTTATTTATAGCATTTACCATTTATGTTTTGTATAAAAGGGGTCAAAGGGTTAAAAAAATGTGATTTGAAGGAGATGAGAAAATTTTTTTTTCTTCTGATGTTGATGGTTTTTTTGCATTTGGTTCCTCTCAATGAGCCTTTATAGTAGCATGTCAACATATTTTTTCCGCCAGTTACCATTTATTTAGCTAAAGGGGTCAAAGTAGAGGGGAATGAATTCAGTTTGGTTTAATATGGAAAAATTTTATTTTTCATCTGATTTTGATGGGTTTTTTCCAAATCATTCCTTATGAGAAATTCAACAAAGGTAACACCAGTTTTGAGGAAAATTGAAGTCAAAATGGTCACTTATTCAGTCAAATTACTGTGTACAGCACATTATTGTGTCCACACTTACTTAAAGATTCATTTGTTCACCTTTAACATATCAATGTGCAGTTGGGAAGCACCTTAGTTACACAAGGTGATAGATACAGATTTAAACATTGTCTTTTTCATATCGGCCCAGGTTTCATTTTGAGACCTTGAGGATTGATAACTGGGCCTAAATATAAAGGTCATGTTTTAGACTGTTTGTTATATACTTGCAGTATCTTTACAACTTACAATGATATTTTGTTACAATGAATATAAAGTTTTTACAAAATGACATGAAATGAGTGCATTGAAAGTTTGTTCTTCAAAAGTTTTCTTTTATGTACATGACACAGTGGTTAAAACAATTTGCAAGTAAGACAGGGATGTCTAGAATTTTTTTGATATGTTTTTAACTACTTTTTACAACTGTCATCTGCATGACAAAAAATATGTCATGACAAGAAGAAAAATATAACAATAACAAAGTAATGTAATGTACAGTCAGAGGGTAGTATAAATCACTATGGTGCAAGAAACACACTTGATAAAGGGTTATCAGCCCAGGCTACACAAGACCCCCTTGATAAAGGTTGATCAGCCTAGGTGGCCAGCAATGGATCCTGTATTTCTGGTTTTATTTCTAATGCAGAACTCATTGTATTTATCTTGATGATAAAAAGTATGTGATAGATGAACATTTTCTAAATAACTTTAAAATTTCCAGACCGTAGTTTGTTGATGAATAAGTTCCACACAGATCAAATGTGACTTTTACATGATGAAATTACAGTTTTGCAATTGATATGCAGAAAATAATATCATGTATTTAATACTTAACAGCTCCTGTTCCGACACCTCCAACAAGTGTTAGAGATAGTGAGAGTGTTACATCAGAACATGGCACAACCACCATGCGAGTCAATGTCCCATCAGCTGAATCTGAGAAGCAGGAAATGATCCAAGGAGATGGATCAACGGACACACCCCATGTAAGTATAGGGATCCTATACTTTACAGGCTGTCTTATCCTGTTGAATCATATGATCTTTTTCATGGCTTTGCAATTTTTTCAGCTGTGTTTTTTCTGCAATGCCAGTATAAAATAAAGGTACAGTTTCAGTGAAAGATGAAGAGATTTAATGATACAAATGTAAATGATTTTTTTGTTGTTGTGATTATGCTATATTTTTGTTGACTATAGATCTTATTTACAAAATGTTCATACGCTCATGATAGGGGAAAAACTTGGTTTTAAGAAAACATAGTCTTGTCTTGTAGGTTTAAAAATATATATTTCTGAATCTGTATCAATGTAAGACATTTTGTAATTTTAAAATTGAATTGAATACATGTATACACCACAGTGCTTATTTTCATTTAAATGGGTGAATGTTTTCTGGGCTTTGCAAAATTTTGGATTTTGATCATTTTTATCTCTAAAAAAAAGATAACACAATACAGTTATGGATTATGAATTCCTATGCTGAATCACCCATGTATTATCTATAAACATGGCAAATTTTCTTTGGGTAATGAATTTAAGTCAATTTCTAGATTTTCATAATAAAGTATACAAATCTGTTCTTAATATTGAATTAAAACCTGCATACAAAACAACGAGTTTTACTGTTTTTAAAATTTAAATAAAACTAATTTGGCTTTTGTATTTTGGCATGATATTTTTCTAGTGGAAAATGCATATTAGTAGAAGGAAGGTAGATCCATCTTTTGTGGAACTTACAGAGAGCATGTTTTATACATACAAAATAACTGCATGCTTTTTGAGATTTCAATTTTTTAACTTGCAAATAAAGGAATTTGTTTGATGATTATATATTAACTACATTAATATGATTTTTGATAGGATAATTGTAAGAGGGATTGAACCACAAAATATATACATTTTGAAAATTAAACTATATACTGGCTGGTGACCTATTCTTATCAAGTACCCATTCTTGCAATGCAACCTTTAAAGAAAATGGTTGAACATTATTTTAAACAAAAACAGCATTTGATAAGATAGATATTTGTCACTAACTGAAACTAATTTTCAATAAAGAGCACTACTGTATGGTGAGATTTGTACCTGGTGAGATACTTGTCATCTGCTAATAGATTCATTAGTTGACTGGAACCTCCTATTCAGAATATATATATTATATAATTAAAAAAAAGTTCTCTTAATTTCCTACCAATTTTCTAGAATTCTCCATAATTAATGTTTTTGATATTTTTCAAGAATAAGTTGAACCATTCAGTCTGTACAAGTATAATAATTTTCTGTTTCAAATAATTGTTGTTACATGTAGTTAAGGCCAATATTGAAGGTCAGTATTAAGTAGCTTAGTATAATTAATATTTTATGCAGAAAACTCAAATGGGATTGGGCATGAGGTTAATCCATGTATGTCCTCTCCCAGTTATCTCCCTTTACAGATTTCTGTAGACTGCAACACAACCATAGTTTAAAGTGAAAACTAAAATTTCAAATCCCATCAAATTTTTTAGAATGCACAATTTACAAATCCATAGCTGATATACATATATTTTTAACAGTTAATTCTCACCAAAATTAGTCTCCTCATTTACACACTTGATTCTGATCAGAATGGAAAGGCTTCAATCAGTATTTTATCTTCATCTTTTAAGTATTGAGACTTAAGTTTTATAAAACCTCTGAAATTAAAAATATACTGACCAGTCATATTATAAAGATTAAATCTTAAATTCTTTCATTCTTGGAAAATGATTTGAACATTAGTTTATTCAAATGAAACTTTAGATCTGTATTAAAATTAATTTGTTATGGCTCATTTTGCTGGAATTTAAAAAAAAGACCAACATTTATTCATTTTTTGTTTAAACTCATTTAACTCAGCTTTCATAGTTTGTATTTTCCATTTGGTACTCTAGAGTTGTTTCCCTTACACCACATTTTATCAATCTCTATATTATTGATTTACCTACATCAGTTTAATTATGAACTTCTTTTCCATCAGTTATTTTTATTTATCCATAGTGCCTTTATAATTTCTCAATATTTTTTTTTGTTTTTAATATTAGGATAGCAACATTTTTGTTAAATGTTTGAAGCTGATTTATCTAATATTGATGATTGGTTTGCATTTATTTATTAAAGTAAATTATTTACTTTAAATCAATCAGGTAAAGAAGAACTCAATGACTTACCTGTGTTACATAAAACATAAGGGAAGTAATTTTATAATTATTCTTCTTACCTTTTTGCTTGATTAAAGGTAGATAACCCACTTATTGTGCTGACTGTTTGACTGTGTGTTGATTGCTTTAACTAATCCTATAGGAACAGTTGTATTGTTTTAAATGAGATAATGTCTTGATTTTGGATTTTAAAGTCTTGTTATTTTACTAATAACATTACAAAAAAGATCAAGTTCAAATGATATTTGCACCATCTTATTTCAGATTGATGCCAAAATGTCTTCAAAATATGCAGTTGTACTGCAAATGTTCTATATTACACATAAAGCTTAAGGTTTTATGAAATTAGTATATTTCTCTGTACAAATGTGAAGCAATTTTTAAGAATCTCACTGCGGTCAAAAAAACATAACAAAAGGCATTTCCTGCATACCGTTTTATAAAACAATCGTTAATCTAGCATGTACGTTATTCCATTGCCTAATGTACAGTTAACTTTACGATCATTTTATGAAATGGCAGCCTTTCCTGAAAATATTTTTAAATAATGCATTTCAATTATGGTCATATCTTTTGCAGCCATTTAATAGGAGAGAAATATTTCTTGATTTATGGTCAGCTTATGTTGTAAGTCACTTGATGAAGATTCAGAGCTCTTAAATTTTTTTGAGCTCTGATGATGTCATTTTTATTGGCTACTTAAATTGGGAAGGTTGTGTTTTTTGCTAAACATCCTTAGATAGTAAGTTTAAGGTACCAATATCTATATTTATAAAGGTAGTAGTAACTTAGTCATCAACCTGTACTTAAATCTTTGATTAGAATTTACTAGCCAGTATAATTTTCTTTGAAGTATTTTAGTTATTAAGAGTAGAATGGGACAAAGTACAGAAGTCCTTAAAAGTATAGGGAGATTGTGATTTTGGTAGAACTTTAGTACCATTCCATATAAAACAGAGGCAAAACGTGTCCTTGGGACACAGATGCCCCCGCTCGGCAAACAGGAAGTAGATAGACGACAGATCTGAAAAGGGGAGACACGGTACAACTC